>JAQMYJ010000009.1:25377594-25392400 GCA_030014305.1 Clarias laeviceps
ACACAAGCATAGTGACGCAACCCTGGTCAGAGGCCAATAGGAGGTCATTTACTACTTTAACGAGTGCTGTCTCTGTGTTATGATGAGGCCTAAATCCTGACTGATACAGTTAATGTATGTTATTTCTATGTAGATATGAGCATAGCTTCTCCGCTACTATCTTTTCCAGAATCTTAAAAAAGAGATAAAGGGGAGGTTTGATATCGGCCTGTAATTGGACAGCTGACAAGGGTCGAGGTCAGACTTCTTGATTATCGGTTTAATAACTGCTAATATAAAATATTTAGGACCATACCCAATGCTGAGTGAAGAATTAATTATTTTCAACAGGGATTCTGTTATTTCCGGCACTGTCCGCTTTGAGAAAATGTGTCGGTATAGGATCTAATATACAGGCTGCTGAATTTGCAGAAGAGATGAGTGAAATTCGTTCACTCTCTTCAAGGGGAGTAAAGTATTCTAGGTTCTGATCTGACATGGTTAGTTTAACATCTGCATCAATTACATTGTCCGGTTTCAAAGCCTCAATTTTATGCCTAATATTTACAATTTCTGTAATTGTTTACAATATCAGAACAATCTCTCTGTAATTGCTCAGTAATATGATGAACTGAAAAATGATCCAGTCAGGGGAAGTCCATCAGGTGTTTATCGCCATCTAGTGGCACAGAAAGTCTGTCCACTGAAACATCCTGAGCTGGAAACGTCCTTTTATTTCATTCCCCAATTTGGCTGTGTTGTTCATACAGAAACTCATCTTACCCACTCACCGTCTATACCGCTTTATCCTGTATTCAGGGTCGCAGGGACCTGGAGCCTATCCCAGGAGGCTTAGGGCACAAGGCAGGGTACACCCTGAACAGGGTGCCAATCCATCGCAGGGGGGACACTCATACACACACTACTACTAGCCTTTGGATCTTTGGACTGTGGGAGGAAACTCACAAAGCACAGGGAGAACATGCAAACTCCATGCACACAGAGACGGGAATCGAGCCTGGCCGGGAATCGAACCCGGACCCTGGAGGTGTAAGGCGACAGTGCTAACCACTACACCACCGTGCCGACCATACAGAAAATTTAAAAGCCAATTTAGATCACATTACAATTTCTATTTTTTGTTAAACATTATCCAGCACTTCCTGTTTCGGCTCCTCAAGCTCTCTTTGATCTCTGTGATCTGAATCGGCTCTGATCTTACGAAATGAAGAATAAATACTGTTAAATTAACATGCCAGTCAGAACTGTAATCTATTTTAATCATGTATTTACTTTTAATAAAAGTGTATCCATTTCACTATAAAATAAATCACATTATTAATGAGCGATTTTTATAAGTTGAGCGAATTGTGTCTAGTATTTCTTCTAAGATCATCTAAGATCACAGTCAACAGTCAAAATATAAGATTATTAAACTTATTTCCAGTCATTTTTACTCATTTTAAACCTTATTTTTACATTCTTATATATTCTGGTATTTTAAAACTTTTATTCTATTGACAGATAATTTAGCTTCTTTCTATGAATAAATTCATAAACTTAAACAAATAAAAGAAAAGCCATTTAAGAAAAAAGGTTTAAATAGCTTACATTTGGTTAATTATAATCTTAAAATAGGAAATAATATAAAAATGTTGAATATGCACTGTAACAGAATAAAATAAGTTCACATAATCATTTATAAAAATACAACCTTTACTTAATTTTTTTAATAGATTCATTACAAGTAACAAAATAGTCAAATACAGGTGTGTATGGTAGCATTACATAATAATAGGAGTAAACACACACATTTGGTTCACAGATCATATACATGATAACATTATGGCTCACCACCTTTTGAGGTGTCGGCTCTTTATTTCCATCATCATGGGCCTTGCAATGAGCTAGGGTTAGGGTTAGGACCTGGGAGCTTGATCATCTCCACTGGTGTCCCACAAGGCCTAGTAAGTGGTCCTCTTCCATTCTTCATCTATACTTGATCTTTTGAGGCCACATTCTCACCTGGGTTCTCATAACATTGCTATATGGATGGCACTCTACCTCTCCACTTTTTTTCCCTTCCTCAGACACTGCTTCCTGTTTCCCCTCAGATCTCCTGCAAGACATCTCAGCCTGGGTGCCAGCTCATCAGCTGAAACTTAATTCAAGCAAAACTGAAATGTTCTTGTGATTTCCCTGAACAACTGACATCACCTTACCTCCCTCCAGCACTCATCCAGCAATGCTCGACTGGCCCGCCATCTCTCTGTTCTAGCACCAAGGTGGTGAAAAAGAACTTCCTCTAGTGACCTCCTTTAGTCGCTGTCAGTTTTCAAACCTCCATCTAAGGATCTAGTTAGAACTAACAGCTGAAACCTCCCCGGTGTTTTAGACTGATTTTAGTGTTCATAATCCATGAGGTAGTGAACTTGGATGTATTTATTGATGAAGACTTCAAAAGCGCTTCTGTACGTCTCTCTGGATACGAGAGTCTGCCACACGCCGGAAATGTAAATGTAAATGTAAATGCGAATGTAATGCGACCTACTTCGGATGTCAGTGTTTATTTTTCTACAGAATGATTTTCCTGCTGAATTTGCACACGCAGGTGACAAGTTTGTCATGTCACTTGTAGTTAGTCACTTGTGCGCATGGCCTGGCCGTCTTTTTCTTCAAAGTTCTGACAAGAAAAAGGAGTAATAGATCATACGTATAGCTAGCTTCTAAGTCTGGCTGATTAAATAGGAACAAAATAACATGCTACAGTAATCAGCGTAAAAAAGATTCAGTTAGTTAAAAAGTGCTAGCTATGTCTATTCACTATAATCTACTATATTTACATTTATGGCATTCGGCAGACGCTCTTATCCAGGGTGAATTACATACAGTAAGTGCTCTGAAGTTTCTATCATTAAATATGTCCTTACACTGGTTCTCTGGGTTACTATCTATAAGTACCATCAGTCAAACACTGTTGGTAAGGAGTTGTCTTTTGGGTGGGTTAACCCAAATACCTAAGAAACAGATACATCTTCAGTTATCGCATAAAGATTGCCAGTGACTAGTCATTCCACCAACAAGATCCAGAACAGAACACTGAAACTTAATTCAAGCAAAACTGAACTGCTCATGTGATTTCCCTGAACAACTGCCATCACCTTACCATTAACTACCGGCACACAGCCTCCTCTCACGGTTATAATCCGAGACACTGATGTCAATTTCTGAGATACATCTACATCTATCTGCACAGGCCACTCAGGTGCTTGTACAGTTCCTTATCATTTCGATACTGGATTACTGCACATCATCATTTCGACCTCTGTGACCCCAACCTCTCTCAGTTCTTCCACACCTACTTACCTCACAGCGCTTATCACAACCCTCACAGCACCGCACTCCCTCCAGCACTCTGTTCTAGCATCAAGGTGGTGGAAAGAACTTCCTCTAGTGACCTCCTTGAGTCGCTGTCAGTCTTCAAACCTTCATATAAGGACCTGGTCTGCCTTGATCCCTGGTCTTCCTCGATCCCTGAGAGACGGTGGGATCAGGCTAGCAGTGATGGGGGATCGGAGAGAACGTGGTGTAGTGCGGAATGTGAGATAAGTGTGTGCTGAGCCGTTTTTAACTTTGTAGGCGAGAGTCAGTGTTTTAGCTACAGAATGCCGAGGAGCAGAGAAGTGGGGTGGTGTGGGAGAACTTGGAAAGATTGAAAACAAGTTCTGGATCAGCTGCAGAGGACAAGTGGTGCACAGAGGCAGACCTGCCAGGAGTAAGTTGCAGTAGTCCGTTCTTAAAATAACAAGGGACTGAATAAGCACCTGAGTGGCCTGTGTGGAGGGAAATGGACGAGTTCCTCTGATGTTATGAAGAAAAAATGATCAAGAGCATGTAAGGTTAGGAATGTGAGTGGAAAATGATCATTGTTTGTCCAGAGTTACCCCACCTCAGGGGCAGTGGTGGCTCAGAGGGTCAAGGCAATGAATAAATGAAGGAAGGACGGCCGTTTGCACCCCAGCTCAACCATTGTTGGGCCCTTGAGCAAGGCCCTTAACCCCATCTGCTCCAGGGGCGCTGTATCATGTGCTCTGACTCCAGTGCTGGGATATGCAAAGAAAGAATTTCCCTGTGAAGAAATGTATATCTCATAAATAAAGGCTTAACTTAACAAGGTTGCGACTGAAGGAGTGACCTACCAACAAACTACTTCCTTTCAAATGTTATTTTTACTCCATATAAAATACACATTAATATGAAATCATATATGACAGAAGTGCATGCAAAGTCGCGAGTGGAGAATTGATGCAATAGGGTGCAATAGAATTATTCAGAGAAATCAACTGAGACAATAATTTGTAATTGTTATTAAACGTCACTGTACTGTTTAGCATGTGCATAAAGATTAGATGGTAATCTGTTGCTTTCTTGTTTTCTCATGTGAATGCAGTTTTGCCCCCTTGGAGTTGAATAAAATTGTAAAATGTAGGTAAATGTTGCTTTTAGCTATGACATTCCACAGCCTTGTTTTAGAAGAACAGAGGACAAAGTACAGAAGGTGTGTCAGATATCTACAGAGTTTGGAAATAAAGGATGTCTGATCTACAGTTGGACCAGGGCACAACACGGTTAAAGCAAGCAATCTGATTAACACAAGGCTAATGTGAGTAATATGTTTTGTACATTTCTTATACTGGTTTCAGCAGAGGTGGCAGAAATACACAAACTCAAAACTCAAATAAAAGTACAATAAAAAAAAATTGTGTAGACAAACAAAAACCCACAAATTCTGACAAACTCCAAGCACTGATTACGTGTGGATGGGCCACGCCATCAGTCAGGATGTGGCCCAGAAGTTGATTGACAGCATGCCAGGGCGAATTGCAGAGGTCTTGAAAAGAAGGGGCAACACTACAAATATTGTCTCTTTGCATAAAGAATAAAAGCCTTTGACACTTATGAAATGCTTTTAGTTATACTTCAGTATACCAGACTAGCATCTGACAAAAAGATCTAAAAACACTGAAGCAGCAGACTTTGTGAAAATGTATATCTGTGTCATTCTCAAAACATTTGGCCATAGCTACACACACACACACACACACACACACACACACACACACACACACAGGTGTGTATCAGTAAATTGGAATATCGTCAAAAAGTTGATTTATTTCAGTAATTCAATTATATAGATTATAATTATATAGATTCATGACACACAGACTGATAAATTTCAAGTGTTTATTTTTTAAAAATTTGGATTATTATGGCTTATAGCTAATGAAAACCCCAAATTCCCCAAACCCCAAATTCAGTAACTCAGAACATTAAGACCCATACTTAACGTCTTAAAACTTTGACCATAATAAATTAAATAAACAATCATTAAAATATAGTGTAATGATGATTTGCAGTAGGAATGAATTACCTTTTTTTTTTTACTTTAAAAAAAAAATATATATATATATATATGAACACCTAATAATATTATAAGAAATAATATTGTGTAAATGCAAATAAATAATAAATATTTAGCACTAGATTTTTAATGAAAGTACAATAAGCATACAGGAATTATAAAGGAACTACAGTATATTAAAATATTTATGTAAATC
Source organism: Clarias laeviceps (assembly GCA_030014305.1). Lineage (NCBI taxonomy): Eukaryota > Metazoa > Chordata > Actinopteri > Siluriformes > Clariidae > Clarias > Clarias laeviceps. Next base: position 25,383,192 of record JAQMYJ010000009.1, read on the forward strand.
TACAGTTATAAAAAATACTGTTACAAATAATAATAATAATAATAATAATAATAATAATAATACTCATAATCATAATCATAATAATCTGTACACATTAATGCTTAATGAATAGTTAATCTCTCTAAAACATTTAGATTTTTTACATTTAAATTTGATGTATTTGATTATTTTATTTACATGTTAATTTATGTAAACTGATCTGAGATCAGCCAACCCTAATCACCCCCCCCCCCCCCCCGACACACACACACACACACACACACACAAACCTTCCTGGTTGATGTGGATAACGTGTGCGCGCATGTGCGCGTCCCCGAGCAAGCAGAGCTCACACAGAGAGCGCGCGCCTGTGAGGACTCGCGCGGATCAGAGTTTCCTTGGAGACGCGTTTACTTCCTGATAAACACAGAATTTAACAAATTTATAATTTATTGCCCGAGATCTGATCCGGATCAGTGTATTCCTGGCGAGAGAGTGAGAGAGTGAAGGAGTGAAGGAGGAGTGAGAGAGAGAAGAGTGAGAGAGAAGACCGGCTCGCGAGCGAACAGAAGTCCTGACCGTAATAAAGTAATGCATTAATGGAGTTTTTACGCGTTTAAACACCAACCCGGAGATACAGTGAGGATTTATCTCATGCACATGTGAGTACGAGTTATTACTGCGATGTTCACTACTTTATAAATCAGCTTTAACACTTCTAATGCACTCCTTAATGCAATAATCTCATGTGCACCTGAGCACGAGCGCACTTTTTAAACTTCTGCACATTGTGAATTTATTCATTTACTATTTCACTATAGTTTATTTACTTATAATCTCTCTCTCTCTCCAGTATATATAGCTTGTATGGTATCATCAAGGGGTGGAATTAATTAATTGATTTATTTATAAGATGGAGCTTTAAAGGGTATCTTTTACAAAAACTTTATACTTAAAGGCACAAAACCTATGAGCTCGCTTGATGATTTCACCCTGACCAGATACAGTGAGGATTTCTCTCATGCAGGAGTGTTATTACACGACCTGTTTAATCAGCACTATAACACCTCTAATGCACTCCTTAATGCAATAACCTCATGTGCACCTGAGCACGAGCACGTTTTAACGTATATATACACATGTATATTGCTTGTGTGGTATCATCAATATTTATTTATTTATTTATAAGATGGAGCTTTAAAGGGTACAACAGGTACTGAAGGGTCCATTTCTGTACCTTACATTTACTTCTTACTTAAAAGGTACTTCAAAGAAAAACGCCATTATGACATCACCGCAGTCTTATGATTGTTACACTCCTAAGACTTTGACACAGCAATCTCTAAACTATATCATAGTGAGGATTTTTTTTCTTTTCACGACTTTTATCAGCTTTAACACTTCCAATGCACTACTTAATGCAATACGTTTATGTGCATCAAAGTGCACTTTGAACCATTTGCACATATTATTTATGCATAATGGATATTTATTTGCAATATATTATTAATAAAAATTTTATATAAAATGTATAATGTTCAGTGTAGTATCTTCATTTTTGAGAGATGCACTGAAATAAAGGTTTCTTTGCTACTGTTGTTGCTCATATGCCTCCAGCAAGGTGCATTTTTTAAAGGTATCACTTCAGAGGACCAGTTCTGTACCTTGCATTATCATTGTAATGGTAAGAAAAAAACAAACACAAACACATTCTAGAGCTACAAAAAGCACGCTTCTAAGAATACCACCTTTATTTCTTACAATAAAAATACTGTTTTTTCTTTGTAATTTATGTAACATTTTCATTTTTTTCCCCCTCATTCATGTTTGTATAGTTGGTTAAAATGAAATAAAATTCAGTTTATCATATTGCCTACTTTGTTCTGAGAAAAAGGATATATCACTCTATACTGCACAATCCTAAGCCCTACTGTATTATATGTGTGATTATATCTAAATAAAAAATTATAATAATGGCCAAAGTGCTTCAAGTTTCATGGGCTGTGAACTACTGGTGTATCTTTAATGCTTTAAGCATTAATGAAAGCTTTTTAAAGCACATGCACCTTCCCAGGTGAAAGAAAGAGGTAAAGATACAAAAGACACTCTTTATTGTACCACATTGGCATAAAGAGAAAAATGCAGTTATGTAACCTTTATTTCTGAGGCTTCACATTGTTACACTCATAAGACTTTGAAACAGCAATCTCTAAACTATATTATAATGTGCTGAATTCTATGCCAATTGATTATTTCTTTAAAATAGAGGGTATTGAAAAGAAGACTGCATTTGTGTGTTTAAACATTAAGATTTTAATGATCTCTCTCTCTCGATCTGATTAGTATTAAGGGTCACTCATTATCACACACACACCAGTTGTATAGATTCCTGATGAGGCTCAGGTGACGGTCTAGAGAAAAAGAATTTGCTAAAAACATTTGTGATAAAGGGGAACACGTTGTTTCCTGGTTGATATCCGATACTGGAACTACAGGAGAGACTGTCTGAGTTTAGAGCACAAGGAAAAGGAGTGGAATTAATTATCGTCAGAGGGATTCAGCACACGCAGCGTAAACATCCCTGAGATATGACAAAGACTGGTGTTAAAGGGCTGTGTGGAAAAAAAAAAAATAGCAAAACACCAAGACAGTGAGAGTAGATGTGTATGATTTATGTAGGAAATAAAAGACAAGATGCCGGTGCGATGAAGAAAAGCATCCTGGTGTGTGTGTGTGTTTAATTCCTCTTCTCACAGCAACAAACAAGAATTAGAATTGAAAAACAAAACACTTTAATATTTCTATTCATTTATCGGTAAATTAATGAAACTTTAACATCCACAAGGCAAAAGAGCTTCATAATTATCAGTCATTAAAGTTTAATCTTTGACTGTTACAATCCTCTGACTCCTTCCATAAATGTTAAACGCCTCCTTAAACAAAACTTCACCAAACCAACAGTTAAACATGTTTTGTGTCAGACATCCATTAAAGAAATCTCGTTTAATGAGCTGAGCTGTTACCATAGAAACGATAACGTTCAATATTAGAGTCAGTATACTGTAAACCTGCGACTCTTAGGAGCAACTGAGTGCAGAATCAGCAGCATTGTGGTAACACTCTCGAGAATTCATAAAAGAAATGGATTTCCACAGAGGTGGTTTGAAAGCCGCACTTGGAAAAGTGGGGAAAGAGAATTGCATGTGGTCGAAGCTCCGTGATTAGCAATAATGGAACATTTAAAACATCAGTCTTCTGCTCTCGAAGGGTTTAACGAGTGTCCGTCTTCAATCCGCTCGGCCCCTGAAAGCCACTTTAAGCTCTTATCATGATCCACATCGGACCAGTGAAGATGTCCGGTATGTTTTTTTTGTTTTTTTTTTACATGAAATATTCATTAACATGAATGAAGATCCTGGAGGAGAGCACTGAGGACATATGGCTGTAACGTGAGCTGGTGATCGATGCGCGAAACCGCGGAGATCGTCTCTCATTTAAAGCCTCCCGTGACTCAGTGACCTCCTCGCAGTCAGACTGTAAGACACGGAAACAGCTTATGATCGTATCATTTATTATTTAATCATCAAAGAGAAAAAGATTGTAATAATCCATTCATTGTTTTAAACGATTCTGTTGTATTTTCCCTTTTTTTTTAATCTAAAGAAACTAAAGGATTTACACAGGAAGAGGAGGTGGTTCTATAAAGTCCAGTTATACAGGGTTACGGTTGATGTGTGTACCTTTTCTAAAATATGTACTTTATTAAAGATTTTGCTCGCTGGTTTTCTGACTTTGCTTTAGTTACACTTTAGCCGCTAGTGTAGCTGCCACTGTTACAGCAGTAAAGGTGTGTGGGTGGAATAATATGAAAGCATGTACTGTTTCATCCAATTTGTTAAGCAAGGTCATCCTTCACATGGTCAAAGGATCAGAAAAGCCCACCTTGAATTAGAGACAGTGAAACAGCATTGTGTAGAATGTTCTAAAGAATGTCTATGGAACTCTATAGAATTCTGTAGGACTCTAGAGAGACGCGTGTCCAATAGAATTTTTATATAAGCCTATAGCCTCTCGCTTTGAGGAGCACGTTCTGTAGAACTTTTAGTCACAAAGGGTCTCTGCAGAACTCTATAGATCTGAAATGGGGTTCCATACGAGATTTAGTTCAAGTTGTATTTAGTTCAAGAGTTGTAGAACTCTATAGACCTGCGGTTGGATCCTATAGAACTTTTACTTTAAACTGCATGTTCTGTCGACTTTCTGCTCAGGTGTATAAAACTCTATAGACTTGCAATTGGATTCTAGAGCTTTAACTTGAAGTTGCTTGTGCTGTATCATTTTACTCAGGTCTGTAGAACTCTATAGACTTTGGATCCTATAGAACGTTAATTCTATGAACTTTTCACTCAGGTCTATAGAACAGTCTAGAACTGCAATAAGACTCTATTGATATCCTTCATTGACACTGATGTTCTACAGAATTTCAAACAAGTTTTAAATCTAAAGTTTGTTAAGTTTTGAAAAGCTGGTCATGTCCTATCGATCGTTTATTCTTGAATGTTTCCCTTTGACCGAATTTCCATCAGTAGTTTATTATTCTCTTATTTCTACGTTGCTATAAAACATCCACGAGTTACACAAGTTTTTAAATTGATTGCTGAGTCTTAGATGGATTATGGATTCTATTTAAAACCCATACTGTGCAACATGCCATTACCATTCGTAGCACTCGCTAGATCCACCTACAGGCGTGTTTAGATTAATTAACAGAGAGCCTGAGGCCATTTCTTTGTTCCAGCGAGTCCTTTCACACCTATTCTTTTTCCTTTCACTCTGCGTTCTTTGCATTTTGCTTGTCTTTACCGTGTGATTTTGCTGGCAATGGTCCAGAACAAGTTCACTAAGACTGGGGATTTTGAAACGAATGAAGTGGAGATAAAGTGCAGACAAAGTATTTCATAACTAGAAAAGCCGTCCATTATTAGTTGTTAGGATTCCGTGCTTTCACTGCCATGTCGCGGGTCAGAGAACCAGCCCCAGGCACTGGGGACACACCGGCCAGAGCGCTCGCAGTGGGGTGGGTCGGATCAGGAAAGGCATCTGGAGTAAAACTTTTGCCCCAACTCTAACCCATCACCAAATGAACTTCAGGATACAATTAGGTTTGTGTAGTTTAAATAGGAGTGGATTGAAACTAAACATGAAACAGGTGAACCAGTGTTTAGGTGAGTGCGAGAGTCGTAAATCAGGACAGGATTAGGATCTGATCCTTGCACCGGACTCGCTGCTGGGATCGGATAACAACTAACAAGATGAAAATTTGAGAAAACTCAGCTGTTTTGTCAACACTGATGCATTTGTGGAAATCTGTAAGAAACTCATGGCGTGTTGGTTTAGGAACGAGGTTTTACACTGTTGGCTTATGAGCAATGCTAGGGTTGAAACTTTTGTACATTGCTAAAGAGCACTTTCGTTTGGAGTGGAGTGAGACTGGTGGTTGTACAATATCTTATTACCTCATGTGTGTGAAATGAAATTCATCATGATTCATCATCAGGTTGGGTAAATAATTAAATGCTGAAGGCCTTCAGGAATGTGAAAGGAATTTGTGCAAATCTGTCTCGAGTTACAATTAGTTCACTAGAAATCCTGGGATTTAATCTGAGAAACTTTCACATACTGTACAAGTGAAGAAACTAAAACGTCACTTTTAGTAACCAGAAAACTTGAAAATTGTAAGTTGGATGTGCTTGACTTTGCTTTCATTTTGTTTTAATAATGGAAACTCATTTGCATGAAAAGTGAGGAAGGTGATGATTGAAGGTTAGGACATTTATTGTAAGGTCAGTTCACTAGCTGTGCTGGGATATAATAACCTTGCAATGACTGAAGAAAACATTAAAATGGCTCTGTTAATTATGTAAAAACTTTGGAAAAATACAAGCTGGTCTTGTTAAATACTGCACATCACATGTGGTGGCTATGCTAGTCTGACCCCAGTTACGCTGGGATTTGCGAAGGAAGAATTTCACTGTGCACTAATGTATATAAAGACTTAACTTAACTTAGTAATCCAAGGATTTAACCTTATAAAAAAGATGTTGAAAACTAATCTAGTCTAAAACTAATCTTTATATGAAGTCAAAGAAAAAACTCTCAGAATATGAGGAAAAACCTCTTCTCGAAAAACTTTCTTAAACTTTCTCAACTTTGCAGCATCTCAATATGAAACTCAGCAGTAACAAAGGTTCAAGTTAAGGTCAGGATTAATGTTCATACCTAATTTTATCCTACAAGAATGAAGAGCTGAACTTGTTTATGAGAAATGTGACTCTTGAAAGTCCACAGGTCACATCAGTGTCATAAACCCAGCACGCCTTGTTCTATACACACACAATCAGAATCACCATCGCCTCCGTGTCAGACCGACAGCCATCTGTAAGAGTTTGACAGATGACGAGGTAATGACAGAAAGTGACAAATCTCAGGGTGGTAACAGACTGGCAAACAAACACACACACAAACATAAACACACCCTGGTGATGGAGATCAGGGTGTGATCTTGGCGGTAGGGATAGATTTGTTTGCACTTCCCTCCCTCTCCATTAGTGCAGTTTGCATGTGGTGGAGCCTTGCTGTGATTCAGTCTTACAGATACTTATGTTCATGTTTGCTATTTGTTTTGAACTGGTTCCACACGGCATTTAATGAAATGAGCATTTAAAAAAAAGGTCGTGACTGAAACCTGGTGTGATTGTGAAACTTTTAATGAGTGTTCAGAAATAGAACTAATCACTTGTGCGATTCACTTCTTGAGGCGAGTCGATTCAGAGTCGATTCACTTCCTTATTAGAGTTCAATCTGAAGTTGATTGAGACTGTAGCTTTCAGATGCTTTCCTACCTAAATGTGATTTTAGGATGGGTTCGATGTTGGGTCCGGTCCAGTTTTTCCTTGGCTTGTTCATCAGGGACAATGACCATTTGAATTGATTTGAATTAAAATGGTATTGAATTGAATGGATTTTCTCACCTGCCTTATGAACCGGACCGAGCGAGACGGCGAACACGCTACAGTTCCGTTCAAACGAACCAAGCTTTCCAATTACTGATTGTCTAATCTCTTCTCCAGAGAACAAAGCATGATGAATCCTCTAATCTCTATGCACTAATCTCCATTAGGAGACTTTTCTAGCCGTTTTTTGTTTCTCGTTTCCATCTGCCCGTAGCATCTGTTTGGGTCAGGAAAGGCCAAGCGGAACTGGCACAGTAAACGGGTTAGTCTTTCAGGCCCCGGGCAATCAATGCTTTGCCCAGCGTTATTACATCTGAGAACATGATCATGAACCCAGTTCGACATTAAACCAGACCAGCCGTCTGTTTCCTCCTGTCCTTTCAGGACACAAACACGGTTAGTGGCTAGCGCTAGCTCTCTCAGTGCATGTTAGCGTTGATGTTTATGGGTAAACACGGGATCAAGGGGTTGCCATGGAGAGCACGGCTTCAAGGAGCTAAAGTTAAACGTTGGCTTTGTCTTTTTCCTGCTTGAGTAGCCCTTATACTTAGCTGTTGTTTATGGCTTTATTGCTTTAAGACCCCAACTTACCCCATCCCCCTGGTTTTCAAGGACATTTCACTGATTAGAGTCTGGAATGGAGTTCTGAGGTCAAAAGTACTGGAGGAATAAAAAAGTTATTTATGACTTAATTTGTAAAATGGCATAGAATCATTTAGCATATATATATATTTTTTATATATGAATAAAAATTAAAATGACATAAAAATCTCGAGCATCAATATTGAACACAAGGAAATGAAGGTCAAAATTAGCAATATTTCTTATTTAATCCGAGACTTAATCTCAAAACCACAGAGCTTCACCAAAAATGACTGGTTTCTCGACTTAGGTCAAGCATTTACGGATGTTGTATTATAGATCAAATTAGTGGATGGAATGGGAGGGTTGCGTTAAGAAGGGCATCTGGTGTAAACCTGTGGTAGCTGTTGTTAACATGGACCCCAATATTCCACTAAAGTCAGGACTTCATTCATGGAAGTTCTTTAAATGGTTTGCACCGTTCAGATGTTTCACTGCGGCTAAGAGTCTCATCACCGACCCGCCCTGAAGTCTTCTGTAAATGTCACTCGCTTTTTACACCTTAAGTCCCGGTTTGACTTGAACGCCCCCTCGTATACAGAAGGATAGAATGAAAAGCACAATATCTCAGACGAGTGTATTGTGACTGTGACATTTCGAGCAGTATTGATGTTTGATGGTCGTGATGTCCGACCCTGGTGAGAAATACAATGGAAAGAAAAAGGCGGAAAAAAAAACCAGCTATGTGACTGAATGCTAAAGCGCCTTATATGGAAATGGAATCACAGCAAAGGCGAGATTTCACGCACTAACATTTTAGTGAGGAATTCCTCAGATCTTCAGATTTCTCAAAGCAGGAAAAAAAAAGATATTTTTTAAAGGGTTAAACATAACTTTAGTTCAATTTAACAAGGGATTCATGTGGGTTTAAGGTATGAAGCTCTTTTCATGAAAGCTCACAATAGTGTGTAAACATTCATGCAGACAGAACCTGTGATGATGCATAACCCTGTCACACACACACACACACACACACACACACACACACACAACAACCTTTGTTCCTGAAAGCTGTTAGGTAGCTTTTGGCTTTTGCTTGATCTTCAGCAGCACACGGCCATCAAACAGAGTGTGTGTTTGCTTTCAGGACTTTGGCCTTAAATAGTGCTATAAACTCCATGACTCAACTAGTCAGTAACATCACTAAAACTTCCAGATATGGTGGAGTGCAAAAGTTTGCGTCCGCCATAGATTTGGAACGGGAACGATACCCTTAAATCAAAAAAAGACAAAAAGAAGAGAAACAGTTTGCAGACCTACAAAGCGATTAGTGAGGATTTATACCATGTTGTACTATAGTTGTTGAATTCTGGATTCTGATTGGTTAGAAGGTGTTGATTCATTTTCTGTATCAGCAGCTGGGACAATAGCGCAGCTATATTGAAGCACTCGTTACCGTTTCCATAGTAACAGAGTAATTTGTACATCAGAAGATATATGTAACTACATACAGTGAGGTCAATAAGTATTTAATCACCCTGTGATTTTGCAAGTTCTTTTACTTAGAAATCATGGAGGGTCTACAATTTTCAGCATAGGTGCATTTCCACAGTGAGAGACAGAATCTAAAAAGAA
>JAQMYJ010000009.1:25400233-25436276 GCA_030014305.1 Clarias laeviceps
TGTCCATCTTTTCCCCCCTCAGTTTTTCGTCCTTTATACTTTTTCTTTCCTTTTTTCCCCCCCAGTTTTTCTTCCTTTATCCTTTTTCTTTCCTTCTTTTCCCCCCTCAGCTTTTCTTCCTTTATCCTTTTTCTTTCCTTCTTTCTTTCTTTCCTTCTTTCATTTTTCTTTCTTTCTTTCTTTAGTTTTTCTTTCGTTCTTTCTTTCTTTCCTCTCTAACATTTTCTAGTACCGCATGAATTGAACAGGTTTATACAAATATGTTACGGTTTCTATAGCAACTGCTCGGTCACAGGGCCAGCAACGGATGCTCCACATTAAACACAGTAAAATAAAAAGCCTCTTTGATGTGGTGACGTTTCGTTTAAGGACATGTTTAGGTAACAAATGAAAGGAGTCTCCAGTTTCAGTGTTTTGAGTTTTTCTCCTCAGTGGCGAGCAGGTCACCTTCGCTGCCCGTCCAGTGACTCAGCAAAACAGGAAATGAGGTTTTCATCACTGCTGTTGTGAAAAAGTGTCCGAGAGTGTGTTTAGTACACAGAGGAGATGGAGGTGTGTGTTACGGGAAGACGAGTAACTGACGTGAGCATAGAAGAGATCGTTGTGTCACATGATCTCGACTAGCGGAGTGTCATGCTTTATACAGTTGGATGAGTTTCCCAATAAACGTTCAACACACACACACACACACACACACACACACACACACACACACACTCTTACTCTCTCACACACACACTTACGAGTTAAGATTAACGCTGTAAGAGTTCTCGATTCTGATTGGATTAAACAGTCCGAGCCGTAACACGAGCCACAGGTTTATATGAATGCGCTCGGCCTAGTAACCCTTTTGTTGCTATAGCAACAGCTCAGTCACAGGGACTTGTACAGAAAAAGCTTAATATGAACAAATACGCGGATAAAAACATCTAATGGTTTCTTCCTCTTCCTTCTTTCCCTTTACTACCTCACCTTCACTCCTCCATTACTTTCATCTGTTCTTCTTTACTTTTCTTTCCCCCTTTTCTTCCTTTCACTATATCTTTCCTCTGTCTTATCTGAGTCCATCCCTCAACCCTCCATTCTTTCCTTCTTTCTTTCTTCCTCTCTCTTCCTTCTTTTTTTTCTTTCATACCTTTTCATTTATTTTTTCTCCCTTCATTTGCATTCTTTACTTATTTTACCTTTTTCCCTACATAACTGTTGCTCATTTCTACTTTTTCTTCCTTCCTCATTAATTTTGTCTTTCATTCTTTCTTTCCCTTCCTTCCTTTAGTTTTCTCCTCCCCTCTAATGACTTTCTTGCCCATTTTATTCTTTTTTCTACATTCCCTTCCTTTCTTAATTTTTTTGCCAAACTTTATTCCTCTTCTTTCATTAATTTTCAGTCCTTAATTCATTTTCTCAGTGAAATTATTTATTGAATTTTTATTTCTCCTACTTGCTTTCCTTTTTTTATTTTTGACTCACAGATGTTTTTTTGCTCCACCCTGTATCATTTCTGCATTCTGAATATACATATAGTACTGTAGATACTCATACACACTTTGTGTGTGTGTGTGTGTGTGTGTGTGTGTGTGTGTGCACGCTATTGTCTGTCCATGCTGGTATGCTTGGCGTGTCTGAACAATGGAAAGCCCTCATTGTTAGTGTGTGAGTTTATTCCAGCAGTGTATTCGTGGTCATTGTGCCCCAGGCTGAATAACCCCCGCCCGCCCCCCCCCCCCATGTCCCCGCCCTCCCCCTCTATTATCTCTCTTTTCCCACCCCTCCCCCTACGTCTGGAGTGACCCGAAGCCCTGCGTCACATCTCTCTCTCTTTCACGGCCTGCCACTGAAGTTTCGAGTCTCTAAACCTGCTATGATTCAAATTTCAAATGAAAACAGGGCAGGACAATGGCAGCGAGGCCGACGGGTAGCGTGGAGGGTAACGTGGCGCAGCGTGAAACACTACCCGCCCTCTCACGCTGAAACACGAGAGCGCGTGTGCACGGGAAAAACACTGGCCGGGGCAGAAGAGACAGAGGGGACGATGGATGTCCCGTTTCGGCCCCCCGGGCCGTGTTAGACGTGGAGCGAGTTAGTGCGGGTTTGGGACAGAAGTAATGGCTCTGACACATGAGATTAGCTGTGACACACTACAGCACTCTGTTTACTTAGTGAACTTATAAATAATTAATTAAACATCTTCCACATAAAAATAAATATTTAAAAAAAAAAATTATTTTTTCTTTCATTGGCTCATTGTGTCGCCTACTTTCCCTTTCCGTAGTTTTGTTCATTTCCTTTTTGGTTTTCTTTCTTTCTTTTATTCTTCTTCATATAGAAAGGAAGGAGGACTTCCTTCTTTAGTTTTCCTTCCTTTCTTCCTTCCTTCTGTCCTTAGTTCATCTTTCTTTACTTTCAGTCCAATCCTTTCCACTTTTTTTTCTCTTTCTTCTTTCATTGCTTCTTTTCTTTTCTTTCTTTGTATATAAAAAGGAAGTTTGGAAACTAAGGAAGGAAGAAAGGAAGGAAAGAGGGAATCATCCTTTCTTTCTCATTCATACTTCCTTTCTTCTTCTTTCTTAAGTTTTAGATTATTTTTACCTATTTGTTCATGTGAAGTGGTTTCTCTACCTTGCTTTTTCAACCCTTCTTTCATTCTTCCTTTTCATTCCTTCTGTTTGTCTTTTCCTTTTTCCATATTTAGTTTTCTTCCTTTTTCAGTTTTTTCTTATTCTTCCTTTCATCCTTACATTCCGCCTTCATTATTCTTCTTCTGTCCTACAGCTGTCTTGTTTCTTTAGCATTCTTTCTTTAATTTGGTTGTATGTTCTTCATATCTTTCTTTCTAAAAAGGAAGAAATGAAGGAAAGAAAGAAACAAGGATCCTTACTTCCTTAGATTTCTTTCCCCCTTGACATTTCCTCCTTCCTTCCTTCCTCTAAAGCAGGAAGTCTATCAGCACTACAGAGTTTCTTTTCCTGCACATGACAGTATGTTGCTCCTCTCGTAGCGCAGCAGGTTGTTATTGATTGATTTATAAAAGCTTCTCATGACGCTGAGTGCTGATGAGGCTCCGGGTCACATCACGCCTGTTAGCACAGCACTGAAGCGTGAGTTTTTCTGGGGTCAGATTGTCTCACACACTCACACACATCTGCCCCCTCCCCTGTCACCCCTCCCCCTAAAAGTGTACAGAAATTTTGAATGATTTTAATAAAACCTCAGTATTTTTCCTCCTGTAAACAGGAAGTGAGTGTTGAACACAGGAAGTGAGTGCCAGTCTGTCGTGAAGTTAAACCCTCTGGATGCTCGAGTGACGCGACAACAGACTGAGTGTGTGTGTGTGTGTGTGTTTGTTCAGTGAGTTTGCAGTGTGCAGTGAAGTGTGGATAATCACTCAGCGACAGTGTGTGTGTATGTGTGTGTGAGTGTGTATGTGTGTGTGAGTGTGTGTGAGTGTGTGTGAGTGTGTGTGTGTGTGTGTGTGAGAGAGTTTGTGCGTGCTCTTTTGAAGTGGTTCCCTCCTGAATGAGGAAGCAGGTGGACACACACAGATGATGCCTTTGAAAACTTTGTCACTTTGTTGACTTTGTGTGGAGATTTTTACTGAGCTTTAAATTTCTCTCTCTCTCTCTCAAATCTATTTTTCTCTTCTATTCTGTCTCAGTCTCTCCATTATCTTTACCTCTTTCTTTTCGTTTCTCTTTACTCTCTCTCTCTCTCTCTCTCTCTCTCATGTGATTTTAATCCTCGTCTCCATGGCAACTGCATTCAAATCTCCACCCTGGCTGCAGGTCCTGGCGCTGCTGTTTAACTCGTGCGCTGGCTTGTCCGAGCCCTGTGTGTGTGTGTGTGTGTGTGTGTGTGTGTGTGTTTGTACAGAGACAGGTCAGTTTGATCAGTGTGATCCTCTCACCCCTCACTTCCTGTTGGTGTCACCGCCTGGACTCCATGGTGGAGTCGCGCCCTCAAGGGAGCGGCTTAATGATTAGCATTAGCCGCTAGCATTAAAACCGTACCCCACACACACACACACACACACACACACACACACACACACACCTTAACACTGATGATAAGGATGATAACTCGGACTTCCTGTTCGCACCTCAGCGCTGATCGTTTCCTCAGAACTGTTTTATTCTTCAATTTATTATAACTATATAAATTCTATCTACAAAACAATGATGATAGAAACCTCCCGCTAATCCCTCCTTCCATCTCTATTGCCTTCCTTTTCCCTGCTCTTCCTTCCCCACTTCTGTCCCTAAATTATTTCCTTCCTCTCATATTTTCCTTGTTTTTTTCTTTGTGTTCGTCCCTAATTAATTTCCTCCTTTCCTTTCCTTTAGTCCCTAAAGTCACTTCCTTTCTTGATTGAATCCTCGGTGCAGACAGACGTCTTGTTCCCCCTCACACCACTGATTTCAACAAAAGCTACACATTTCTATTCCTTCATCTGTACTTATGTTTCTTTCCTTTTTCATGTTCTTTGAAAAAAGAAAGAAAGACTGAAAAAAAAGAAAGAAAGTATACAGTCTTTCTTTCTTTCTTTTTTCAGTCTTTCTTTCTTTCAGTCTTTCTTTCTTTCTTTCTTTTTTTCTTTCTTTCTTTCAGTCTTTCTTTCTTTCAGTCTTTCTTTCTTTCTTTCAGTCTTTTTCTTTTTTCTTTCTTTCTTTCTTTTTTCTTTCTTTCTTTCAGTCTTTCTTTCTTTTTTCTTTCTTTCTTTCAGTCTTTCTTTCTTTTTTCAGTCTTTCTTTCTTTCAGTCTTTCTTTCTTTCTTTCTTTCTTTTTTCAGTCTTTCTTTCAGTCTTTCTTTCAGTCTTTCTTTCAGTCTTTCTTTCTTTCAGTCTTTCTTTCTTTCTTTTTTCAGTCTTTCTTTCTTAATTACCCTCTTTTTTGCTTTCATTTTTCTTAAATTACCCTCATTCTTTCATCCTTTCTTTTTTTCACCTTCCTTCCTTCATTTTCCTAACATTCAAATTCCTCCTCTCTTTCCCTCTCCTCTTCTTTCAATTCATTCCTTTTAATTTCTCCTTTTTTCCTTTTCCCTTACTCTTTTTTCCCCCTCAAGATTCTCCTTCTTCCTGTTCTACAGTAATATATTTTCTTTGATGAACCAGTGCAGTGCAGACAGACTTTCTGTTCCCCCTCAGTGCTGATTGTTTCCCCTCACAGAGAGATTTTTCTTTCTGATAAAAAGGATAAAAGTGAGGCGTCGGCTCCTCTGTTGTGAAGAAGTCTGACTGTTCTGGCGTGACGTAGAACAACCAATAGATTTTTAGATATAATTTGCAGATAATCACATGTTTGCTCTTAGTGTAGTTTTTGTGTAATAAATCTTTGAAACAGGGAAAACTTTTCACTCGTCCTGTATACAGTATGTGATCAGAGCTGCTATTATAGAAAACCAATCAACACCTTCTGACCAATCAGAGCTGAGAGAATCATCACCATCACAGGGATAGAAAGTGTTTCTGATGAGAGATAAAACTGCAACAAAGGGTTGAGGGTTTAGAGACGGGATCTACAATTTAGAGCAGTTTAAAAACCGCGAGAATAAAAGAGGCATTGAGGAGAGAGAGAGAGAGCGAGAGAGAGAGAGAGAGAGAGAGAGAGGGTGCAGTCACCTGGCAACTGTGAGATTGGGTTTCAGAAGCTGTAGAACTGTGCGTGTGTGTGTGTGTGTGTGTGTGCGTGTGTGTGATGTTTTGTAATGTGAAACTTTCACATGTGGTTTATTACTTTGCTTTTAAGTGGTGAGTTATAAACCAGTGATGACGATGATGATGATGATGATGATGATGAAGAGTGTGTTTTGATCTGAAGCTCCTCGGTAACGTGACACACACCGCAGAGTGTTTACTGTCTCACCTCAAATCACACACAGCACCTGTTTCACACACACACACACACACACACACACACCTGACATCTCATCTTTAAAGGAATAGTTTAAAGGCCAAAAATAAGACCAGCACAATGGCACAGAAACACTAAAACACTGAGTGCTGGATGGAGCCGAGCGTTCCGTCTGTGTTCAGGGTCCGAAGCTCGGTTCTGGTGTTTTGCATCAGAGACTCGAGGCTCACGTGGCTAACAGACTGAGACAAGATTATTCCTTCCTTCCTTATTATTTTTCCACCTATCATTGTTCTACTTCCTTTCTTCCATTCTTTCTTT
Source organism: Clarias laeviceps (assembly GCA_030014305.1). NCBI lineage: Eukaryota > Metazoa > Chordata > Actinopteri > Siluriformes > Clariidae > Clarias > Clarias laeviceps. The sequence continues at coordinate 25,406,405 of JAQMYJ010000009.1, forward strand.
TTCTTTCTGTATTCAGTTTTTTTTTCAGTTTTCCTGTCTTTACGATCCTTCCTTCCTTCCTTCCTTCCTTTACGTCCCCTTTTTCTTCTTTCTTTCTTCCTTCTTTCTCTAATTCTGTTGTCCTCCTTTAATTTCAGGCTTAACATAAATTAATTCCCTTTTTTTTGTCTTTCCTTTTTGTCCTTTATAACCTCCTACTTTTCTTCCTTTTTATTATTTTTCCTTCCTCCTTTTATTGCTCTTCTTCTTCTCCTTTCTTCCTTCCTCCCCTAAATCATTTCCCCTCCTGTAATTCTCTTCTCCAGTCTACTTATTTTTGCTTTTTTGCCTCCACTTCCTTCCTACCTGATTCTCCTTCTCCTTTAATTTTCTCATTCATTTTCTTCTTTTACTTCCTTTAATTTTTCCCTCCTTATTTCACAGCTCCCTTTTTTCCCCTTAAATAGTTTCTTTTCTTCATGCCATCCTTTTTTCTTTCCCCCTTTCTTTTCAAGATTACTTCCTAAATATTTCCTCGTCTTTTCTCGCTCTTCTTCCTTCCTTTCTTTTGCCACTAGGAATTACGGAGACGTTGTTTTTTTCTTTTCTTCTTTAGATTTGGTAGAAGGTGCAGATTATTGTTTCCTGTGTGAAAAAGCTCTACTGTAACACTTGTGTATCACATGTTTTAATGAGTGCGGATCTTTGACCTTTCTCCAGGTCGGGTGTCTCTCGCCGAGGGGACGGCTCTGAGGGTGGACGCTCTCGTCCTGGAGGATGCAGGCTGGTACGAGTGTCGCCTCCTGCTGCTGGATAAATCCTCGGAGGAGACGCGGAACGGGAGCTGGACGCTAATCTCAGTCACAGGTGAGAGAGAGAGAGAGAGAAAGAGAGAGAGAGAGAGAGAGAGAGAGAAAGAGAGAGAACTGTGTAGATATTTATTAATAACTTCTCATATGACGCTGGAGATGTGTTGTATTCTTCTACCTCCAGCAGGAATGCAGCTTGAGCGTGATACACACACAATAGCATTGTATTAGCAGAACAAAGCCATTGTTATCACACACACACACACACACACACTCATGTTAAAAAATGTATGGGTGCTCATTCCTCACACTGTGCACCTGTTACCTGTGTGTGTGTGTGTGTGTGTTAAACATCTGTTCCTAATCTGTTTCTAAATGAATGAAGGGGCAAAAGTTTGTGCACCCCCACCCATTATGTCCTCTTCACTGTTATAATGCACTCCAGTCTTCTCTGTCCTGAGACATCGAGTCTGTACAGGACACCTTGTTCTTCAACTCCAAATTTAACACCACTGAGACGTGTAACACGTCCCCACTACGTCTCCCTCGATGCGGAGCTTCCACACTTTTTTTGGATGTGTTAAACAAAACCAAAAAAAAGCCTGGTGAGGTAATAAGGACGTAGTAGCAACAGCATTGACCAGTTAATGGCGTAACTAAAACCTCTTACTGACCTCACTGATGTAACTAACACAAGCACGACCCCACGGACGTCACTGCATTGTTGCGACCTCTTCAGGCCTGTGCTGTGACCACGCTGGAGTCTCATGCAACGCTGTAGGAGCTTTAGATGTTCATGTAACCTTCTTCTGGTGCTTTACCATGTTTGTGCCGCACATGCAGCAGGTTTTCAGTGAGTCTATGTCGCGTTCAGAGAATTTGGTATCAATACTGGATCCAATTCTGCACATCACGATGAAAATCATAGCACGTGTCCCATTTTCCATTTTGACTCCGGTCCTGCTGCGTTCTTTGAAATTTTCAGCACATAGCTGTGTGAGTGTGTGTCGGGGCAGTAACTCACCATGTTGTAAATCTGAGCCATTTGTCTCGCAAGTTCCTCGTTCCTGGTTTCGTGTTGGACTTCCTGGCTTTGAGCTGTACATATTTTGATAGATTTCTAACTGTGGATTGTTCTGGCAGTTTTTTTTTTTTTTGTCTGACCTGTCAGTTAAGGACACTGATATGAGTTTCTAGGCTGCATCTAATAAAATATTTGAAGCTTAATGTGTACATTTTATTCACTCTTCTTATCCTTTTAAAAAAAGGTAAGAAACTTTAGGCATCCAGTGATTTAATGTGATCACATGTGAAAACAACTTTCATTTCTAGATGCAGTTCTATAATTTATGACTCCAGAGATTATACCTTATATTAAACACTGCTTCTCCCTTACTTTTAAACAAACTCATGCTAACTAAAAAAATAAAAAGAAACAGATTTGAGATAAAAAAAAAATGCATAAAAATATTTAAAAGTTAAGTTATAAACTTTAAAAAGAAACAAGCGGTTGATCCTTATTTAACACACTAGCAATACTTAAAAAAAAAAAAAAAATTCCTTCAAAACCATCTTTTGAAACCACAAAGCGTGACAGACACCTAGGATATTTGTGAGGCATAAAAAACTATAAACACGATCAGCCGTCTGGAAAACTGGCATGTTTTTATAAGCTGGCTAACCTGAGGAGAGCCGCGAGGGATTTACTGTAACCTCAGGTGCGCGAGTTTGGAGAGGTGACGTGTATTATGTTATTGATCCCACTGGGGAAATTGCATAATATTGTACATGGAGAGTGTGTGTGTGTGTGTGTGTGTGTGTGTGTGTGTGAGACCTGGTGTCTTATTCTCAGAGGAAACACCCACCTGCAGCCTGATGTCTATGAAGAACGGCTTCGTTAGCGTTAGTAGTGATTACGTAATGGCGGCACCAGTTAGCTGTTATAAGTCTTTAGATTTAAACTTTACTGTTTAAAGCTTTTCAGCACTGAATCAGGTTGTGTTTTGCTTTTAAATAGGTAAGAGATGTGCATAGAATTAGCAAACACGCACAAGATGTGGTTGTCTAACATCCATGTTGACCTTTAACATGAATGTTAGGAGCATTAAGGGCTCGGGCTTTAACTTTCAAAGTTTCTGTAATAATCGTATTAAATATCAGTGAAAATGAAGAACATAGAAGTAGAAAGAAACGTTGGCCGTTTTCACGTTGGCCCCCAAAGTCTGGTTCATTTATTCCGGTGAGAAATAATAGTTTGGTGCTCAGGAACCGTGAGTGTGGAATCCACTGGAAAAGGTGGTCTAAAGAAAAATGTCATTTTCCTCTAGAATACTTGGGCACAGATCAAATCAGACATGGAAGTTACTAGATCTTAGAGCACGTCATGGGTTCTGTACAGGACATCCAGTTCTTTAACTCCAATTTTACAGCCCTGTCACACTGAGCCACATTCTCACTACGTCCACAGAAAAACCGGGTGAACGGGGTAAGGGCAGGAACGCAGAAGAAACCAGTATTTATGTAGTGTTCGTTACGTTTCCCTTTGACGTGAAGCTTCCACACTTCTTTTGACATGTAATAAAAAGGAAAAAAAGCGAAACGTCAAACATACTTGAAAACGGAAGTTGACATGATGTCATTAGTTCCGTCTGTCTCCTTCGAAACCTCCATGTGCATGTAGAACACATCACTCGCTAATCTCTGCAGCCACAGCTGATGGCGCTCGACTTTTTTTTAGAAATATCAATTATTTTAGGCATAGTGCAAAGACTGACTTCCTTGTTCTCTTCTTCTCTTTCTGTTTAACTGATGGCTCGGAAATCAACTAGGTGCATACTGCCACCTGCTGGATCGGAGAGTGAAAATATGCTAGTGTCCCCAAGTACGGAGAATAATCATAATAATAATAAGCAGGGGGCGGAGCAATCGTTCCTGGGCAGGGTGTCCAGGGTGAAAACGTCCTAGTCGGCTTTATCCTGTGGACATGCTCATGGGCGTGGTCCGCATTGTGTTTGTTTTATGCTTCTGCTGCCCACTATATACAGTAACATGTTGCATGCTAGGCGTTGTACTAGGCACACTTTGTTTCCAGATAGATAAGCAAAGCTAGCAAACTAACTGCACTAGCTATGTGGCATCAACGATCTGTGCTACTTTCTGACAAAAAAGGCTAGGTCAGAGGTTAGAGGTTAAGGGCTAAGTTTAAAGGAGCAGTTAGATCAGGTCCCTACCTGTCTGTGTTCCTGTCTGTATGCAGGAAGGGCAATCTTAGCATTACTTCTTGTGATGATGATGATGATGATGATGATGAGGGTGAGGATCATGAGGATTCATGTCTTGAGTTGTTATTTATTTCCCTAAACATGTATTTATTTGTACTTTCAGCCCCTCCTGTGTTCAGCGAAACCCCGCCCTCGATCACAGAAGCCTTCCTCGGCAGACCAATCACTTTGAAGTGTGTTGCCTATGGCAACCCTCCTCCCACCATCAAGTGGTATAAAGATGGTGTTGTAATGAACCAGACCAGCAATGTGAAGGTAAGATACATGTGTGAGTTTCAACACGAAACTCTAGATATTCTGGAGTGCATTTAGACTCTGAGTGCTTATTTGTCATCCATTTTATTTCACATGTAAGGTTGAGTATAGAGGGAGAATGATAAAGGGCCTAACAGACAACTTTGTGGGACACCATGTTGCTAATTCCTGTGTATCCAACAAATTGAAAGTGATAAATAATAATAATAATAATAATAATAATAATAATACAATCTAAACTACAAATAGTGTATAAACTAAGAGAACCACAGCGAAATCTCAGAAAGATGCTCTTTAAATCAGCAAGTATGAGAATTATAATATTTTCTAGGATAAAACTGAGAGAAGTTCTCTCTTCCTCATAAACATCAACTACAAGGTTTTACATATATACACATATAACCACTGTAGAAAACTGGAACTGATAACCATCCAAATAAATACTGTAAGACTGTTTTTTGTTTTTGTGCAAAATCTGCCAATTCATGATGTCTGGTCCAAAATCTCATTACTGTGATTATTGTATATGAATAGCATGTGGACTTGCATCATTGGTTTTCATTTTCCTCTCCACCTAAATTTCCATGTATGTTCTCCTCCCTTCCTGTTGTTCCCTCTCACCATCCTGACCTGTGCTTCTCTCTCTCTCTCTCTCTCTCTCTCTCTCTCTCTCTCTCTCTCTAAAGGTCCTAAATGGGAGTCTGAGTTTCTCCTCTGTGAGCAGAGAGACAGCAGGACGTTATGAGTGCCAAGCCTCTAACAGCGAGGGAAATGTGAAACACACCCTGCAGCTCAGTGTCAAAGGTCAGCTCTTATACTATACCTCCCCTTCCATTAGAGATTCATTTGTGTAGCATAGAGTTTCTTAGGCAGTGTTGTGAACTTGTTGACTTTGTTGCTATTTTTAAAGATTGTTTTAACAAAATCATCCAATCACCGATCTCTATTATTCCAAACATCCAATCACCGATCTCTATTATTCCAAACATCCAATCACCGATCTCTATTATTCCCAACATCCAATCACCGATCTCTCTTATTCCCAGCATCCAGTCACTGATGACCATTTTTTCTCCACTCGCTCATGTCTTAGCTTATTTTAAACTCTTGGTAATGAAAGAATTATAGAATTTTTGTAAATTGTTTGCAGTGCTGTAAATATAATAAAGCATAACCTATTACTTTCTATTCAGAGTATGTTTGGAAAAGCCTTCTTCTACACGTAACTCATTTTCATATGCAAATGATGAGGCATTAACTGTGCAAATGAATAGATTACATCATCTGGTCATTTCTAGCAACTCTTTGAACTCACAAGTCTGTTCCTAGTTAGTGTGCATGTTTCTTTGCTTTAACACACACACACAATTAGTTTATTAGTCGCTGTGTTGTTGAAATTTCTGATACACACACGTCGTATTGTATCGTAAGCCAAATGATAGTGAGGTCGGACAAACAGATGCTGCCATCTAGTGGTCAGGTGGTGCAGTCTGTAAATCACAAATCACCCGAGTGTAATTTATTCTGTAATTTTTTTTTTTTTTTATTTCCTTTCCTTATGTCCTCATCCCAGGTCCTCCTGTTATCCTGATCCCCCCGACGGACATCGTCCTCAACATGTCCCACGATGCCTTGCTGCGGTGCCAGGCCGAGGCCGATCCTCCCAACATGACCTACGTGTGGATGAGAGGTGGAGAGAACGTCTACCATATAGAGTGAGACTCCAGATTTACTCCTCAGCATCACGGAGGCATTTTATTACCGCCACTGTGAAAAATGACTCAACCATTTTTGTGTGGTTTTTATTTTTAGATCTCAGAAGTCCCGTGTAAAGGTCATGGTCGACGGCACTCTTCTCATATCCAGTTTAATCCCGGAGGATTCTGGGAAATACACGTGCATGCCTACTAACGGCCTTCCGACTCCGCCCACTGCCTCGGCCACGCTTACAGTGCGACGTACGTATAACATATACATTATTTTGAGCGTTAAAATACAGAAATAAACACAAATAATACATTTACATTTAATTAATTAATATACAATAAAATGTTACCAAATCCCAGATGGAAGTATATACTGTATGTAAATATATTTTACATTTTAACTTATACTTAGGAACATATTTTCTGCATTTTATTTATATTTTACTCTAGTTTGAACTACATACATTGTTTTTTTTATTTTATCACAATGTTTTTTTTTTTGTGAACAATTGGACTGTCACACATATTTGAAAACTATTTAAAATAACTTAAAAAGGAGTATATCCTAAATTTCAATTTTGAGAAAATATCACGCAAGTAAAAGTTGACGGAGAAAAATGTTTCTTTTAGGCACCAAAACGTCTTAAGAACCAAATATCAAACAATTCTTAAAAAGATTTTTGTGATTTAAAGGACCCTTACGTAGATTTATATTTTAACCAAAAATGTTTTCTGTTGATGTTTGTTTTCTTTCTCCTTTAGCTTTTAGCGGATTGAATTATATATTTTATTTGAGACAAACACCCAAAACTAACCCAATAAAATAACTAAGCTCCATCAACAAAGTTGTTCATTTATAAAATAAACCTGTTACAGACCCTGCGCAGGTGACTCGGATGCCCGAGCGCACCTTCCTCCCGACGGGACTGAGGGGGGTGATCTCCTGCCCGCTGGTCTCTGAACCCCCGCTGCTCCGAGTCGACTGGACCAAAAACGGAAAAGCGCTGGATCTCAATGCTGTAAGAGATTTCGTTCTGTTTCTCCAGACAAAACGGCACAAACCAACATGACCTGCATGTTCACATATGATGTTTTAATGCGTTTGCTCTGACACGTGATCACTTCAGTCACAACTACGAAGACTTGTCTGGTGAACACTCCACGCTATAATATAAACTGATAAAAAACATTCACATAACATTACCAGTCTCCAGAGTCTCCAGTGTTCTTAGTGTCTATAGAACTCAAGCCTCCTCAGGAGATCTTTAGGGGACATTACTGTGAGGACTTTCCTGAAGTTAACATTATTAGAGCTGTAATGGATCCTGGAGACGTCCTCAGAAGGTTTTTAGTCTGAAAACGTCTTCTCATGGACATAAGGGTTTAATCTTTCTTTAAAAAAAATGAAAAAAAGGACTGTTTCTATCTTTTATAATGCATCTGAGATCAGCATAAGGGAAATTCTTTGCTATAAAAAGTTTTCTTATAGCGCTGGTATATTAAAACAATCAGGGTTTGATGAAGCGAAGCAACTGAACGATTATTTTCCGATAATCTGATGATTTACTTCACACTTATTCCTGTGAATTTAATGTATGTTGTCAATGTTAATCAAAGAGCAAAAATGAAATATTGTGCATTTTCAGTATGATTATATTCATACGATGGGCGTTCAAGTCAATCCAGGACTTGTGATGAAATTTCTGGTGAATGAAGGCATGAAAGCGATTGACATTTACAGAAGACTTCAAGCGCAGTACGGTGATGAGACTCATAGTCGCAGTAAAACATTACAGGAGCTCATCTGGGAGTTATCGCCACATCTCCCGTACGGTCCTGACCTCGCTCCAAGCCATTTCCACACATTTGGGCCGTTAAAGGAGTTCCTGGAAGCTCTGGCGTACTGAGAAAACTTTCTACCTTGATGGTGTCCAAGCACTAGTGAGACACTGGGACAAGTGCATTAGTGTAGCAGAGGATTATATAGAGAAATAAAGGGAGATTTAACTCTCATATCTGTGTGTTCTGTTCTTCTGCACAATCAGAAGTCCTGCTTTGACTTGAACACCTCTGGTACTGTATATTCCATTCGAATGAATAAATAAATAAATAAGGACAACTTGTGTCTCCGTAGACATGTTTCAATTTCTAAAAGGCAGAACATCAGACTAAAAAAAAAAATCACAAAAATGACAACTTGAGAGGCTTCAAATTTCAAAGTAGGCGGGGATTAATATTTTTAGGAGAGATAGCAATGATAGAAACAGGAAATAGAGCCAGGGGATGATCCAGACTCAGGCCAGTATGTTAGTAAATATAATATAATTGTCCTGTCCTCACTTTGTTCAGTACCCGGGCTGGATCCTGACAGCAGACGGTTCCATCGTCATCACCACGGTTAATGATGACGCAGTGGGCGTGTACACCTGCACTCCGTATAACAGCTACGGGACGATGGGCCAATCACAGCGCACCACCGTCGTCCTGCAGGTCAGACTCCCGTAATGCAAAGATCAAGCCATGTCCTTAATACTTTAAACATTATATGTTTCTCTAGATGATGGTAATGAATGAATGAATAGTAATGAAACATCTGGAATAAGGGGAATGACGGAGATGTGATGTGCTGAACTCTTTCAGGATCCTCCGGCTATCACGCTGGCTCCGAGTAAGGAGTACAGGGCGGGGGTGGGGAGGACGCTGATGATCCCCTGCCAGGCTCACGGAGATCCTCCACCTAAAGTCAACTGGAAGAAGGTAACCATGACGACTAACTTACTGTATACAGGACAGTTAGCTGGATTTACGCGCGTTGGTACCACAGCACTGTTCTGGATTCTGATTGGTCAGAAGGTGTTAATTAACGTTCTGTAACTGCAGTTCTGACAGTAGTGTTGTTGTGAATGAATGCTTCACTCTGTCTAATACATTATTATCCTTTGTGTTTTTATTACTCTCTCTCTGTCTCTCGGTCTTTCCTTTCATCTTTCTGTCACACTCTTTCTTTCCATCTCGTTTTCTTTCTCATATACTCTTTCACTCTTTCTCCTTTCACTTAATCTACCTGTCTGATCTTCTTACTTCTATTACTATTTCTTTCTCTCTCTCTCCAGCTCAGTCCTTCTGTCTCTCGCCCTCCGTACTCAGTGTTAGGGAACGGTTCTCTGCTCCTCGAGTCCCTGAGTAAGGAGCATCATGGTGAGTGGGAGTGCAGCGTGACGAACCTAGTGTCCACCACCACGGCCACCACCTCCATTATGGTGTTTGGTGAGGATCAACACCAGAACACACACACATTTGAATAACATGGATTTTGTCTCTGTATCTTATGCTGCTTCCTGTTTTCTTTCTCTATGTGTGTGTGTTTGTGTGTTTGTGTGTGTGTGTGTGTGTGTGTGTGTGACAGGTACTAGTCCTCACGCCGTGTCCTCCGTGTCCGTTGACGTCGGAATGGACCAGGCCAATGTGTCCTGGGTGCCTGGATTTGATGGAGGATATACACAATCTTTCACCGTCTGGTTAGTGTCTAGAAGATCATTATCACTTCTGTCTGTCTGTGTGTGTGATTATGCTGCCGGTGTAGCAATAACACAATAAATCCCATGGTTCTGGAACTAATGTGATATCGTAAAATTGTTGATTTCTGGACTCAAGCTGGTGAAAATAAAGATATAATTTCAGGATACACAACTTTAAGAGGTTGTAAAGGAACAATTCTATTTATAGCTACTTCAAGTGGTGTTGAATGTGATGAAATGAAAAGTGATCGACATTTCCAGAAGACTTCAAGCGCAATACGGTGATGAAACTCTCGTCTCGTCTGTGAGTGAACACACTTTAATCGTTCTTGTGAACATTCAGAGAGTGAAACTTCTGATCCTAGAAAATCAACTTGTCACTGGGAAGAGATGCATCTGTCTGTGTGAACTGTACACTTAATCAGTCACCAACACCACTTGCACATTACAGGAGCTAATGGGAGTTATTGCGACATCCGCCGTACAGTCCTGACCTCGCTCCAAGCCATTTCCTCATGTTTGGGACATTAAAGGGGGTTCCTGGGCGGCCCGTGGCTCCGGCATACTGAGAAAACTTTCTACACTGATGGTGTCCAAGCACTAGTGAAACACTGGGATAAGTTCATTAGTGTAGCAGGAGATTATATAAAGAATTAAAGGGATTTTTTACTCTCATGACTGTGTTCTGTTATTCTGCACAATCAAAAGTCACTGCAGTTGTTCAATAGTTCAGGACCGAAATGTCCTACAGTCTACTTGAGCTTCCAATAACGAACTGGACTCCATATTAACTTAAAGACATCATCTGTTATACTGAACTTCCAGCCTCCTAACACACAGTATGACTGCAGATCAATCCCTGCTATCTGTTATCACCCAGGCTGGCTTCCCTATTGAGTCAGGTTCCTCTCAAGGTTTCTTCCTATTTCCATCTCAGGGAGTTTTTCCCTCAACACTGTCGCTCTTGGTTTGCTCATCACTGGCAGGGACAATTTGATCATTTTCAAACATTTTCAAAAGTCCCGCTGTGACTTAAACACCCCTTGTATAATCGTACCATGTGCATGTATTAGGAAAATTAACCTCACGTTGTGAAACATATGCGTTTCACACTTTCAGGGTTGGCAGAAGTTTCAACAGTCACCGCTTTGGCACTTACCTGTAGTATGTAGATATATCTGAGATCTGTATACTTAGATCTTATTTCATGTAGTCACCTGACCCTGAACACACCCCTCAGTCCTTTTCTGACACATCGGTAATGACTTCTCTTGTTCCCTTTCAGGTTGAAGTGTGTGTGTGCAGACAAGGAGCAGCAGGAGTGGCACTCGGCTCCTGGTCCGTCCTCCAGCACCAGCATGTTGGTCAGTGACCTCCTTCCCTCCACCGAGTACCAGTTCAACGTGATGGCTCAGAACAAGCTGGGCAGCGGCCCATTCAGTGACATCACCGCGGCCCGAACCATGGGTCAGAACCAGCGTTTATTACTTCTATGCACCCGCCCTTGCTCTCCGTCTGATCTATCGGTCTGTCTTTATCATTCTGATTGCTACCATCTTGACTCAGCAGCTTGCAACCTTTTTTTCTCTCCAGACACGTTTCCTACATCATTCAAGCTGGAGCCGCCCCTGCTGCTATCCTCCAACCAGAGCTCTGAGGGACTTTATCTACGGTGGGTGGTGCCACCACCTCAGCAGCTGCTTATTGACAGTTTTGTCCTCCAGTCACGTCTTGAGGAAGGGGAGTGGTCGACCTTGGATGAGGACATCAGTGCAAATAAGACTGAAATGCTTGTTCAGGGATTACAAAAGGTATTGCATTTTTTTTTCTCTTTTAACTCTTAACAAAGCAGGCTGATGCAAAAATATCAATCCTTATACTGTCCTTAACTGACTCCTCCCCCTGCACTCAGTTCATACAATCATGTTTATGTTGTATACATTTTTTTTTATTATTATTATTTTGCTTAATTCTAATCTATCAAATCTATCACCTGCCAATCTCAGCATTGTTATGTGTCGCAGTTTGAGCAATCTCTACCGTTTGGTTGAGGTATGCTATGCAAAAAAAATCCACAAGGTGTCACATTGTCTTTAAATAGTATGCATTTTAAATTTGCATCGTAGCATACCACGGGAAATAAAGTGGACGTAACTGTATCTTAAAACCTTTATACTGTTTTTTTTTTTCTTTCTTTTTTTTTATTTGCCATTTTTGATACTTAACCATGAAGCAACATCTCAACCGTTTGGTAGAAGCCTTTTTTTTTTGTTTTTTTTGTTTTTTTGGAACAGTCAGTACAAGATTATTGTTAATTAGTGCCCCAAATAACAACAGCAGAGCTGAGCAACAAGCGGTGGGATGGGATCTTATTATGTGAGGTCACAAAAAAGGGAAAAATCTCATTTGTTTGTTTAAAACCTGGGTAATACAAAATTACCAAAAATCACTAGAAGCACTGAAGACTCATTTGAATGTCTAAAAATGACTGAAAATTGAATTTTGCGTAAACAGGTACCCTTTAATTAGCTCCTGATGTAAGGCAGGGGACTGGGGTGGGGCATGTACATTTTCAAGAGCATTTAATTGGACAAGACTAGTACAGGACTAGTACAGGATGAGTAATTAAAATGATAATTATTGTTCTAGAAATAACCCCAATGGTTCTGTGAACATCTCCAAAACAGTTTTTTTGTATTTTGTAAGAGACGGCTTTGAAGTGAAATCTGAATATTTGATGTGAGGGTCATGTAATTTAATCATTACAAACTGCACCTTTAAAGCTACAATCACATCACACTATTCTGTACAATGATACTGCTTTCACAAACGCTTTGTTCTCAGACTGTGATATTTCCATTCTATGATATTTCAATAACTGTCATTCTAATGGCTTGCCTTTTTTCTTTCTTTTTCTGACATTTCGCAGAACTGCAACTATGAGCTAAGACTCCTGTCTCGCCGTGGAGAGCAGCTGAGCATGCCCAGTCACTCGATCAACGTCTCCACTCTGGGTCAGTGCCTGAGCCTCGCTCCACTTTCCTTTCAACTGCTCGGCTCAGTCAGTTTAGCCAATATCTGTTCGGATTATTCTCATAAATCATCTATTGTTTTGTTTTTTGTTTTTGGTTCAGTGTGATGGAGTTTTGACTTTGATTTTTTTTTTATTATGCAGTCCTGGATTCTCCCAGTTCAAGGCTCCCAGGGGCAGATCCCCAACCACTCTGGACTGGAATCGTGATAGGGATGGCGGTCTTGTGCCTTTTACTTCTGATAGTTTTGGTCACTGTGTGTATAATTGGCCGTAAAAGAAGTCGGCGGCACAGGAAGATGATGCGAGGTAAAGAACCTGTACTGAGCCACTTTTTTGTGCCAAATAAATGCTATGCATATCATCCCAGCTCAATAAAAAAGCACTCAGTTCGTGTTTGTAAAAAAACTTCTTCCCGGAGTTTTCATTTCCCCATGTCATTCATTTCCATTGTCTTGTGCCTTTGATTATTTCAGATCACCTCCCTGCTTCATCTAGGAAGTAAGTGTATTTTATTTCTAATAATTTACTTCATGGTTAAAGACACTCTAATACACACCTGCCAATCACAGTAACACTGTGTAGATGTTTTAAACTCTGATATTAACTGAGCCTCTGGAAGCTTCTTTCATCTCACATCAGTATAATAATTTCACCAAAGCTCGATTTCACTGCTTGAATTATTCCCTGATGCAGCACAGTAAATGAATACAAGATGTTTATTGGCATTTTCTTTTACTTATGTGAAATAAAATCTATCAAAGTATGTTTGACTAAGGTTAGACACGGGGATCATTATAGAACAGAAGTTTTTTTTTTTTTAATGATACCAACACCAGACAGTAATTATATACTTACAAAGGTCACAGAGTAATTTTAATGGCAATCATAATTAGATAGGGATTAAAAAATGCTGTTTGCTCTTCTGGCTCTTCTGTTGTAATCACTCGTTCTTTACATTCTGGTTCTCCTTCAGATCTGACTCCGCCCCTGACAGCCCTGACAGTGTACTCAAACAGAAGCTCCTCCCCCTGCGCCCACTCTCCAGTTCATCCTCCTCCTCAGACCACTCCTCCATGGACAAATCCAACCGCACTGATGGTCCTGACCAGAAACAGCACCAGCTCCCACATACCCAACCCGGTGCCCAGGGTTCAGTACCAGGGAATCAACTCCATCGTGATTCCACTGTGGACCTCATTCACCGTGGGCCAGATGGACGATTCATAGTTGAGCCTTATGAAGAACTTAGCACGACAGATTCCACTCCATTCAGGCACGAAATGTCAAGGCAACGCTTTTCACGTTCGTCCGAGCGACCTGGCGATGCCACGCTTCGTAAATCGCAATCATTCCGCTCTTACAGCAGTGAAAGAAGACATCCTCCTTTCGTCCTTTCCGTGGACATGCCCACTTGTGGACTGGACATCTCTCCTTCTGGCAGAGCACAAACATTGCCCAGGTATGGCTGCTACTCTGTGGCTCTAGGACAGGAGATCTCAAATAGATCAAGTCTGTCCTCTGAGATCAGCGGTTCTGTTCTCTGTCCACCATCAGACAACTGTCCAGCGCTAAACCCTGGCGGTGATCACCAAAGAGCCAGCGCTCTTGTTCTGCAAATGGAACATGAAAAAGAACGAGGCAACCTTAGTCACTGTCTTAGGTTGGCCCGAGAGAGAGAGGAGCTGGAGCGAGAGTTGCGCAAGTACACTCTGGATCGGAACTTTGAGGTCCAGAGAGGTGGGTCACTCCGAGTGGTGTGCAAGAGGGAAATCGAGGATAATGAGTTAACAGCCTGGAAAAGCAGAGGAATGGGATCCTTGCAATTTACACAACTGCCCAACAGAGGGCAATGTCTATCCAGTAACACTATTAGTCCAAGAGTAAGAGCTTCTTCTTGTATTCCGTGGGAGTCTGGATATATAATGTCTCCCAGTAACCTCGTGCAAGCACAGAATTGCCACGAAAGGGCTTTTGAATGCCTGAAGGACTCTCATTTAAATCAAATGTCAAACCAAAGAAGGTCTAGAAGTCTAGAGCGAGGGGAACACCAAAGATTGCGTGTGAAAGATCAGCAGCGAAGGCGAACCATGACTGAAGGTGCCCCTGTCAATTTTGACAATAAACCTTTATACCCAACATTGGAAAGATCTCATTATAATGTGCAGGGCAGCCTGACGAGTCCTGGAGACTACAGTTACAGTCAGCAACATATCTTTGCAAGGATGAATCACTTGGGAGATCCAGAGCAAGGAGGAAAAGCAGAGAAAAGCAGAGGGCAGGCTGGGTGCGAGACTGATTATGAGGAGATGTGTGTGGATGAGCCAGAGATACAGCCTCAGATTCCCCTAGCGAGGTCCATGCAGCGGTCCATGCGGTCTCAAAGACCCGGTCTATATCAGCTCCAGATGGAGACAGAAAGACAATCAGGATATAAAACTATTCAGAGGGGACCGAGAAGAATCCCAGAAAGGATGAGTAGGGGGTCGAGCAGCACCCTACCTTCAAAACATCGACAAAAACAAGCTTTTGAAAACAATGGAGACACCCAAGGTATAAATCACCACAGAAGTGCTCCTAGTTTGGATGATAAAAAGTACAGTGAGCACTTCCTGCCTCCTGATGCCTGGATTGATTCACTTAACAGGGGGCAAAACCCCTCCATGTCTCCTTCTCCATGTGGAGACCGGAACCAGCTGACACAGATCCAAGGAAACGGACCATGCGCACCTTCGGAAATTCAGGTTCGGGACTCCTGTCATCAGCATACCACTAATAATGCGTCTACTGCAGACCGAGACCGTCAGCGCCATAGCCCTCCTTCCATGCCTCTAGAGGATTCCAGTTGGCATCCAATGCACTGCTACTCCCCGGAACCAGAGGGAAGTTGCCGGAGCTATACCAGCCATAGCAGTGGCAGAGGAAGTCTGGATCATCCAAGCAGCAGGCAGTCTCTGTCTTTTAGTCCCCCTCTAAACACCTCCCTAGAAATCCCTGAGGAGAGCGATAGAGATGAGCCTGGCCAACGCTCACTGCAGGAATGGTGAGAAATACCTGCTTCAATCTCAATTACTTTGTCCTTTATTGTTTTATTATCTATAGGCTAGTGTTTTTCCTTACTAGCCTGGAGATGTAAATGGGCAGGGGGGCATCGAACCAGGTAATAGAATCAATTGTGTTACAGAAAAAGAAACACGACAAACTGCATGTCAGGGGGCCTTCAGTAATGAGATGGAATCCCGTGATACACCAGTTTGTAAACAGAGTGTGGATAAACTCATTTTGTTCTTAATTAACTTGATTAAAACTTCATGTAATGTTTTAAATGTCACGACCCGCTTGCAATCTGGTTCTTTCCTGACGCAAAACAACTTCCAGTGGTTTAGAGCACAAGTTTCTATCCATGGTCCTGATCCTGGTTCTGGAGAACACCCTCCTTTCCTATATATTTAGGGCTCTGTGAGACAGAGCCAGGGGGTCTTTGAAAGTTTTTCACAGTCATGGAAATCACAACCCATCAATCACAACCAGTCAATTTGACTGGTCAAGTAAATTACATGGGTTTAATCAGAACCTCAATAACTTAAAAGGAACTTGGCAATAAATAACTTCAGTTTGAAGGATGTGTGGTGGTGAAATTTATTTTACCCGATTGGTTAGTGTCACTTTGATTGGCATGAGAGAGAAGAATGCCCTGCCACCAGAAAGAAGGAACAGGTCAACAATGCCTGTGGAATCTCCTGAGGATGCCAGGGTCATGTCCCTTGATCCCCAATCTTTATAGACATATTATATAGTTATATACAGAACATATGCTTTTACAGTTTCCTACAAGCAGAATGTGTGCTGAAATAAAAACAATAACAACAACAATATCTTTAAAATTATATCTCTAGCTCCAGGAGAGATTCAGTTGATGAGAACTATGAGTGGGACTCGCACTACGTCTCCGTGAACTCTAATGACCTCAAAACGTCAATCAGCTCGGTGAGCCTGCAGGAGGAGATGCTGAGCAAGGGAAGACGGAGGAGTGCTGTGAGCGACAGCAGACTGATATTAAAGCAGGAAAAGAGAGGTGAGGGGAAATCTGTTGAATCTGACACCTTTGAAATGTTCCCCTAAAATGTTCTTAAAGTTGAAATAAACTTTTAGTTTGTATCCAATTTTTTCTGTAAGTAAAGGAAGTTCATGTTAGCACTCTGAAGCTGATTAGTTTTCTATACGAGCAGATCCAAGAGAGAGTAGTTTATTCCTCTTACACCACATCACAAAATGCAAAACTTAAAACTACAGCTTTATATCTACCCAGTAAAGAGAGCAGGCGCTGGAGAACCCTTCTATAAGTGTTAAGTAAACATGTCCTAATAGAAAACCCTCACAATATCACTGATTCTTCACATTTCTAAATCTGTTTATGTAACGTGACGGCCATACAAGTGTCTATGAACAAGCTGTTACTTTAGGAACTCTTATATAATACAACGAGCACATTAATATAAACCCCTCTTTACATTGATGAACACGTTAGGCCACTTTTGTACAGTACATACGAGTTGAATGAGGAAGCTTGTTGAGAGAGAGATTTTGGTGAGAAGATCGGCGTGACTCCTGGAGATTTCCTGGGCTCTCGTAGGGATCGCTTCTAACTCTACAGGCATCTCTACAATCTTGCTAATCTCAGCAAAAAGCTAAAGAATTATTGCACAGTTCAATCTTTACAAGAAAAA
Organism: Clarias laeviceps; assembly: GCA_030014305.1. NCBI lineage: Eukaryota > Metazoa > Chordata > Actinopteri > Siluriformes > Clariidae > Clarias > Clarias laeviceps. Next base: position 25,423,711 of record JAQMYJ010000009.1, read on the forward strand.
ATAACAATAAAAACTTTCTCGTAGAAGCACTCCTGAGGCACTCCTGAGCACTCCCCAAAGTTGCAGGGGTCTCCTGGTTCTTACCGATCACGTAGACGCAGGACAGCGACGGCGAGATTGAGGAGTGACTCATGAGATCGAGGAGAAGTCCTACGATCTTAGCGAGAATGCGTTCTCTACTCATAGGGAGTTCTGGCGAGATTGAGGAGAATGATGTACATAATCCAGGAGAGAGTTAGCGAGATTGAGAAGAGAGTTGGCGGGAACTCCCGCTAGAGGCCGCAGAGCACATGCAACGCTATCACTTTTCTCTTGTGGCTCACTCGTGACGCTGTTCTCCTTGTAATCGCGGGCCTCTTATCGAGTACTTCCTGTCTCTCCCTTATTATTGCCGTTTGCGGATATTCCTCATTCTCACGGTACACTCGCCGAGAACTCCTTGTTCTTGTCAAAGCTCCTCTCAAATCCCTACGCCTATGATGTAACACCTTTGCTAGGTCACAGAATGACCAATTTCTCAGCACAGTCGCTCTCTAAAGGGGCTGTAGGAATTTAATTAGAACTGGGAATTCAACTTTTTTTTTTTTTTTTTTTTTATTATTGTGTGTGTTTGCAGGTCTATATCAACATATTAGCATTTTGCCACCCAGCTGTGAAGAGTCTCAGCTAGAGCAGGAAATTCAGCATGGCTCCATGTGCTACCCGGACCCTAATCCCGATGTGAATGCTGCGCCGGTGCTATTCTGAGTCTAAATGGTAAGGATATTCTCATGATCGAATAAGTGACAGTTCAGTTTCGACGTGACATTTAACGTTTGCACAAAAGGTTGAACGCGAGAAATCTACTCGAAGAGACATGATGCTTAAAATTAAACCATCTAAGAACGTAGCAGAGACTGTTCAAACCTTGTAATGTTAGCTCGCTTTGCTAAGCTAATCAGAAAATGAAGCCAAATATGTAAAACATAAATCAGGTTATAGGCTGCACAAATAAAAAAAATAGATATGCCAGCGCATTTCTACAAAAGACGAACAACGAGTGATGCAAGAGACTCGAGTTACTAGTGTGAACGTAGGGTCACGTACGGTACACTGTCGCGACACAGTGTGTGTGGCTGTGTGTCTGAGCAGGTAATAAATAAGAGATGTGAGAATAGTCTTCGCTACCAAAAGTAATATTGTATTAGACACATGATTAAGCTGAAACATTACACATATTACATTCTCAGATGAAATAGCTCTGCTTAATATTTTACTATTTCAATATTGAATATTACTCAGCGCTAACCCCGATGCATATTTAATACTGTTATCTAACACACTGCATCGTTTCGTTCTCTTCCTGTGTAAAACAGGATCGTCTGCACCAAAGATGGAGGACCAGAGAGCAAGAGCTTCTCGTCACTCGTCAACTCCAAACTCAAAGCAAAACAGAATCCGAGATGGAGAACTTGTTTCTTTTTTTTTTTTATTTTTTTTTTTAACCCGTTTGCGCTTTCAGTATTCAAAAAGTTCCCTCCAGAAGATGCAAATGAGAAGAGCCTGATGTTTTCCTGGACAAGTCCAGCCATTATGACGTCTCCAGTGACATTTGGATTCGGGATCATTTCTGCATGGAATTAAAGACGGCGACTCTGATTGGTCGCACGCTCCGGACTCAAAGGATGAAGGACATGAAAGAATCGTCTCGTTTCATCACTCGTTTGAGATTAGACCCAGGACGAAAGAGACCCAAGAACCTGCTCTAAATAAGCTCGTGAGCTTTCAGCACTGTGATTTACGCCTCCTGTGCCTGCAAAGAATAGAACAAAAACTTTTTTTTTTAAAGTTTATGCCAAGGATAGACCAGGTCTTATTCAAGGAACATCGCCTGTCCAGAAGATCAGAACGGGGAGTTTTTGAGATGCAGTTTGAAGCAAACTTTCTGCACGGTGGTTATTAGGCGTGAATATCGATATCGATCCTCGCTCGGAGACAGAGCCATGGGATTAAAGGCCTGGTCAGCTGAGAGGAAAAGTTATAAAGTGAAAGCTTTCTCTTCACACTGTTCCCGAGTGATCTCTGAGTGAAGCGATCCGTTATATAAATGTAAAAAACGGCAAAATGGAAGGAAGAGTTTACTTTTTAAAACAATATAAAAAAAAATTACATGAAGGATTACAGTGAAAAGGACGCACAACTGTTTACTACACTTTTTTTACTCAACATCATTATATTTACTTTATACTCCAATCCTCATTTGTGTAATGGATTTATTTGTAAAATATTGAAATGAGAAACGTATATGTGGTAGATTCATGAAAGTTCCAGTTTGTATTTGTATGAACTCATGTACAGTATAAGGAGACTCGCTAATGGGAACCCCGACTGATCAGCTTTAAAATGTATAACTGTTAATGAGTATATGTACTTTATACACGTATTACACACTGTCACATTTAAATCACGTTTTTTTTTTTTCCATCACACATTTTTAATGAACATTATATAAAGAGGCGGAGTTAGAGTGTGTCTGCAGTACATGGAGCGCTGCAGTGGCTGAGCTGCGTTACTGGATTTGGAAAACTTGTGAAATTGTTATGAGCCTCCCTCTGACTGTTTGTTGGTCTTTTACCTTTTACAGAGTTTGTAGGCGTGGCTAAATGTAAAATGCGCCATAAACATACACGCTCCATTAATTATGTACAATCGGTAACATTCAAGCAAATGCAATTTTTTTTTAGTAGGAAGAGTCTCGACAGTGTGCTTTTTGTAAATCTGACGGGAATATTTAAGTTCGAGGATTCAGTTCCAATATTTAGCTGACCTAAAAAAACAAAGCTTGAAAAACGAGGCCCGCTGCGCAACGAACCCGGTGAGAAGAGTAATTTAGAAAAAAGTCTGCCAGATATGATACTTTTATAAAGACACAGGATGTGGAACAGCACATTAAATGTCAGCTTCGTTTCCACACACACACACACACACACACACACACACACACACACACACACACACACACACACACACTCATTTAAACTCTGTGGACATGGTCTCAGTGTGAAGATCTGCACAGAAAGCAAAGCACGAAACGTCTCTTGTGGCATCATCAGGATTTAGATTGTGTCTTATAAGGACTTTTTTTATTTATTTTTAACTTCGTGAGAAACAGGAAGAGACCTGAAAAGTAATGCAGCTGTACAAGTAAAAGAAAAACTAGAAAATTACAAATATGGAACATAATGCACAGTTATCGCAGACTGTTCCGTATCCCATCATGCCGTGTTTTCCAAAACCGTCCCCTGGGGTTTCTGTTCCAGCACTCCTGTTTATCTGTGTTCGGCACCGAGAGCTGAAAGTGAGCAAAAAAAAAAACCCCAAAAAAACATAGTGTCATGGGAACACGGGAACGCTGACGAGCCTCAGTTAGTTGCTGCGACGGACTCATTTGGCTTTCAGAGTTTCGTAAAAGACGAGATTAAGTCTAATTACACACTGTAGGATATCACAGTCGGTAATCTGATGTGAAAGATCTTGTCACTGTGGAAAAGAGAAAAAGAGCGAGAGAGAGAGAGAAACAGCCAGAGAACCTGTTTTTATTTTTTGTAACGACTCTAACTCATGCTGATGCACCGAATTGAAAATTAGGATTTAAAAAAATGAAGCCTGAGGACAATCAAAGATGCAATGATGATGGACGGCTTGCTTCGGTGTCGTCGTTAGCCTTATCCTGCTTTATACAGTAATCTTCTTTAATTTATAATTTTTTTTCAAACCCAAGCGAACTATCACTCCTGTGGATCTGGGGAGCATTTTGTCATGACAAAGATGGAAAAAAAAAACAAGAAAGGAAATAAATGAAAGATTATGAAAAAGAGAAAGAATAAATACAAGCTGGAAATTATTATTATTATTTTTTTTACATTCATTTAGAAATCAAACACTGAAGTGGAAAAGTCTTTGGATTTCAGAAGTTACATGAACATCTAAGCTGTTTCAATTAAAATTGTATTTATGTAGCACTTTTAACAATGCTCATCGTCTCAAAGCAGCGTCACAAAAATGAAAAGAAAATTTGAAAAGAAAATTTATGGAAGTGTGTATGTGTGAGAAAAATGTGTCTAGATAATAATGAGACTGTCCCAGATGAGCAGGCCAAGGGTGACGGCGACAGTGGCAAGGAAAAACACCTTCTGCACTTCCCCAGGACGCGCGCTGACACTTTTTACTAGCTGTAATAATCAACTTGAATCGACAATCAGGACGTGGAAAGAATCTCCCTGTAAATGAGCGAGCGCAGCGTAAAGGAAATACAAGTCTAATACTACTGTAGCATGACACACAGTTACTTAGCATTTTTATGCGCGAAAAATAAAGATGCTAACTTGAACAGCACAGCTAAAGTGTAAGCTAAAACCTTCCTGCTCTTTTGTTGACGGAAACATGATGCTTCATCCCATATTTTAGGAGAAAAAAACTCTCTAAAAAAGCTTTGTGCATAAACTTTGATCCCTCTCATTTCTTATTAAGTTAAATTAAATAATGTAGATTAAATTAAAGAAATTTATGATTTTTTAAACTGGTTTATGTATTAACCTCAGCAGCGACCGCATTTCCCCTCTCATCTGTTCCACCCACTCAGCATTCAGCATCAGTAAACTAATCACCGCCTGATCATCTGTCATCATCTGCACCTGTTTCTCACTGGGGTCAGGACTTAAGTTAGTTTTTTTTTTAAAGCTTGAATGATTCATAGGTCACTGTGTCTTAAACCAAAAACTTTTCTCTGAAACTGCTCAGGGACTGGAGTGAAAATGAGAGACAAAAAAAAGTCCTTCAGGAAGCCTGGAGAACTATCCCTCAAGACTACATTAAAAATACAATTCTGGCTCTTTGGAAGCAAAACATGAAGGAATGAAGGGGATCAAGACTTATATAAAGTATATAAAGTTATACAGTAACACCGCTGCCTGATTAACCTGTAATCCTGTCCTTTAAAAACTCACTGCTGCATCGTCAAATCATGAGCGACTATCAGGTTACTGTTGTATTATAGTTTCTTTTCATGGAAAATTATCTAACCGATCCGCGCATGCTTCTTGTTTCAGACCATAAAAAAAAATTAACGTTTACGCTAAATCATGATCGTTAATGAAATGTCAGATTTCCATCCAGCTTTATTTTCGGAAAAGCTGATTTACAACGGGTTTCTCAAACTTGAAGCCATTCTGTTTTTGTTTTTTTTAATGTAAACCTGCGAGGCCTTAGCAAAACACATTTCAGATTTCATTCTCGATTCTGACTGGTCAGAAGTTAGGTGATTGTTTCCATGGTAACAACTCATTACGCGCCACATAAAAGTGGGGTATCAGTCAGTGCGTTTACATGCCATTATGTTAATCTGATCAAAATCGTATTAAAATGAACTTCTCGAAGTCGTACTAGCAAACTCGGATAGACCGGTTTGGAGTCGAGCTTCTCCTTCCACAGATAATAAAATAGGAGTTTCAGAAACTCCTAATTTCGTCGTACTCTCTACAAGGACAATTAAAAGTCTTCTTCTAAGGTCGTGTTTTAAACGCACTCCACAGTTCCTGCACTGGGATTTGACTTGAACAATATGTGTAACAGAAAAGAAGTCGCTAACACTACGACGGTAACACGAAAAAGAGCATGAAGCTCATTTGACGGTCAAAAAAAGAAAAATCTATTTCCCTTCCGTGCTTGTAGACTGGGACGATCCAATTAAATGGTCGAGTCGATCTATAACCACAACCTAGACTGTGCATGTAAAAGTACAGATCGATATGGAAGGAGTCTCCAGTATCAGCACATTTTAACAAGATATAAGATCTTCAGCAGAGGTCATGACTGTTTGTAGCTGCTCTAATGCAAACAGCTAACGAGAAAGTGTCCTGCGAACATTCCACAATGTTACTTGTAACTATAAAGGGATGATGCATGTGATGTGTGTGTATCTCTGTAACCAATCACAAACATAATCAGTGTCAAGTTGCTGTTGTATAATAGGAATAAAACACTCCAGGATGTGCTATTGTAGGAAAATCATCAATCAAGCTAAACAGATAACTTTTGTATGCAATTAATGACCAAAGTGATGCATGTACATGAAGACACACATCTATTTTGCTAATGATATTTTTCTACATTACTGTTCATGTGATGGTGTTTTTTATTTTTATTATTATTTTGTTTTATTTTACATTTCTTTGCCACCATACAGTGTAAATATTCTTATAATTAATTGTTTGTATACATGATATCCTAGAGTATTTTTCTAGAGTAGTATTTTTCTTATTACTTTGTAAAAAATATATATATACATATATATACACACACACACACACACACATATATATATATATATATATATATCGGGGTTCTTCATTAAATAAGATTACTGTTACACAGTTGCAATATATGTTATGTTTTAGATTTGTATAATGATTTTATGCATAAGATCACATCAGATATTTCTGTGTGATGAGTTTATATATTAAAATAAATGATTATTAGTACTTGGTGTGTGTGTGTGTGTCAGTTTGATTTATTTGTAGTGTAACACAACAATATTAATTAATATTAATCAGCTGCATGAATAATTAAAATCAATGGAAGGTCCTCACAAGGATAGTGTGTGTGTGCGTATTGTATGTGTGTGTGTGTGTGACAGCTTGATTTATTTGTTGGTCCTCACAAGTATAGTAAGACAACTGTGTTTGTGTGTGTGTGTGTGTTTACTGAGGAGTTCTTCCTTCCTTCCAAATGATTAAATTAAAAAATCCAGTAACAGCTCATTAGGCCTTTTAATGGTTGAAGCCTATACACACACACACACACACACACACACACACACACACACACACACACACACACACACACATATATATATAGGCCTATACATTTCTGTTTATTTAGTTTTTCTACTGAAACAGTTACAGTAATTAGAAACACGTCCCAGATGATCAATTACGTTTGGACTAAAGGGAACAGAGGCGTGATGTGGATTGTGTGCATTCCATTTTAAAACAAAATTAAGATTATAAATGACAATTTAACCGAAATTTGGCTTGTCGGTCTTGTTTTAATCTGCGACAAATTGAAAGAAAAACTGTGTTTCCTCCTAAATCCGCTCTAAATGAATTTAAAATTAGTTTCCTGAAACAAATCGGCTTGTAACAGGAATGGAATTTAAGTATTTAAAGAAAGACAATTAAATAAAAAAGTTAAAACAATTGCAACTAGGCTGCAAAACAGTCGACTGCGGAGCTTCTGATAAAATGTACTAAACATCAAGTTGTGGTCAAATGTTTTCAGTACACTCATCAAGAACATGAATGCAAAGGCATTGTTGAGTTTGCACTCATTTTGACTTTGGCAGAAGGATTGTACAACATCCATCATCATAATAGAAGAAAACACCAAGAATTTGGATCACAAGGTTAATTTCTTTCGGCTTTTCTGAAATCAACCTCTAGCACTCCTAATATTTGGTCGAACATTCCTTAGCAGGTTTGACCTTCAGAACTCTGATAGGATATTTGACTGTTCTTCTTGGCTGAACTTTCAGCGTCAGGTCAATTTGTTGGTTCCATCAGGTTCGATAAGGTTGAGGCCCTAAAAGCTTAAGGTATTCTTGCTTTTATATTCCACAACCAGCTTGATGTGTGTCCAGGATCATTGTCAATTTTGCCCATGTGTTTAGTATATAACTGATCTGAGGTTCTGCTGAAGATTTTTTTTTTTGTGGGGGGGGGACGGGGATTTTCTCCCTAATTTAGTCGTGGCCAATTCCTCCCCGTCACTAGGGGGCTCTCACATTAAGGCTACTACTACCGCTCAGTCAGGAGGGCCGAAGAGTATCCGAACCATTTGATGCCAGGCGACCGCATCTTTTCGAACTGTTCCGCTTGCGTGAGCTCACAGGCGCCCCTAATTGGCTGTAGAGCCGTAATTAATGTGAGAGCACTAAATACCTTTCATCCCTCCCCTCTGTGAGAGCTCGGCCAATCAGCTCTCTCTAGGCCTCCAGCTGCGAGAGGTTACAGCATCACCCAGGATTCAAACTCGCACTCTCCGGATGATAGGGCGAGCACTTTACCACTGTGCCACTCGGAGGAATGCTGAAGAGTTCTGAGGTTATTCTCCTCCTCCTTCTTCTTCTTCTTTATGAACTCCAGATCAACTGGCAGCTAATCAGCCCCCGATTCTGATGCTGCCACCATCATGCTCAACAGCCACTACAGTGTTTTTGGGGTTAAATGCCTCAGCTTTAATTCTCCAAATGTACCTCTGGTCCAAACCATTCCTTGCTAAGACTCTGAGGTAGGTCTACAGTGACTCACAAATGATGATAAGAAAACACAAACATAGATCACTTTGCTAGCCTATTTGCGCATTAAGTCACGTTCTACACACTTTTTATTATAATAATAATAATTATTATTATTATAATTTTGATTTATCATGATTACCTCAATTCACATTAGGGCCTGCTACAGCCATTACGGGAAAGATTCATACGGGACAGCATTCTTGGCCACGGAACGAATCATATATGAAAGCCATTTGTACCAGAATATGGAAGTAAACCTCTGTTTAGACGTGACATCATCAGTGCCGTCTGTCTCCTCCAAAATCCTTGTGTGCACATTTTTTTTAAATATCAATAATATTAGGCTAATTTCCTTGTTTTCTTCTTCTCTTGTGTTTCATAATTTTCTGACTTATCACCTTTATGATATGATTAAGGTTTTTATTCTGGTGGGCGTGGTCTCTTTAATGGCCCATGGCCTGAGAGCTCGTTGAATGCTTTAGTAAGGATGAAACTGACTTACATCAGATGCTGATGTAGCTTGTCAATGGGCAAGGCAGGCAACTGCTAGGGGTCCTAGCCCAGCAGGGGGCCCCCAAGGGCTGAATTATTTTTTTATTTATTTGTAAGATAATGTTTAATATTTGTTGGAGACGCCCCCTGCAAAATTATTGGCTATATTGGCTATTGGGCCCCAATAGACTCTAGAATCACCTCTGATCAAATGCAGTGGACTGCCCAGTTTCCCTGTCAATAACCAGAACACCCAAGGGATGTGTCAGACAGTGCTCTCCATCATCATCATCATCATCATCATCATTGAGGCAAGATCTTCCAGTACTTTTAATGAGGCATGTAAAATCATGATCATTAAAGCTGTTCTGGTGGCTTGTTCAGGATCAACACCTTACTAACACACTTTCTATTAGTCCTGCTTTAAGTTACCACTTGGTCGTAAAGAAGAAAAAATCAGAAACAAAAGATTGAGAAGATCAGCGTTTTTGGTATTCAGGGATGTGCTGTGGCAGATTGTTGCTATTTTTGTACTCTTTAATGAGCCATGCACACTGTGAATCCCCTGACTGATATGCAGAAATAGCATGCAAATCAGAGGAGATATGCCAAAGTCTATGTTGAAGAGCAGCTCAAGTACAAGTGTTATCTTCAGAGCACATGCTGGAGTCAGGATTATATCTGAATCCACTTGCGGAAATTTCTTATGCCTTGTTTTTCCAGTTCATGTTCTAAACACAGTATTATCTCCCTTCATTCTTTCTTCTTTTTCTCCTTCATTCTCTGTTGCTTGTGAACTGAACAGGCTGGAAACGTATTAGTATGCATCAGACGTCTCGTCTCCCGCATCGTTATTTCAGCCTCCGGCGCTCTTACACACATGCTAGCAGATATTGATTAGCATACCGTGATAAATACGACGAGCTGATTCAGGATCAACGCTCACACAACGAGACGCTTGATAAACAGAGCCAAAATGCATTTTCAATACGAATCGAGGATTGCCACGATTTTTCTTCGTAGCCCAAACGTCTTCTGGCGGGGAAAAAAAATTCCTGAACACGCTCAAAATGCTGAAATCACTTTTGAAGTCAAACTGATTAGACGTGACCTTTCGGTTCATTATCTCGCTAAGTGATCCTCTTTTTCCCCTTTTTTATTTCATGCACTAGTTCTCTTTCCCTTTTCTTTCTGTCTTCATTATTGGAAAAAAAAAAAAAAAACTCCGTTGACTCTTTCTTTCGTATTCAAGGCCATGTATTACTTAAAATATATGCGGTATCTAATTTTCTGTTTTTATTCTTTTCACTGATCAGAACATTTCAGCTGGCCTCGACACTGTTGGAAAAGAGGAAAAAAAAAGATGAAAACTGACTGCTGAAAAGAAGACTTGTGTTTTATGTTTTTCACAACCATCCCACCAGTTTTCCCCATAAAAAGTAGTACCAATATTGAAAGTGCCTTTGAGAGCATTGTTACACTTTTGCAATCTCTTTCAAAGCACTAACACGTGCATTTTTCCCCAGACCCCTATACTTTAAAGCTTTCATTGTCAGTGAGCAAAACAAAACGATCCCCAGTGCTCAATTCATCACTGTTCTCCTACCTTTTAATCCATCACTACACTAACAGATGTTATTTCTATCAAAAGCCAACACTGATGCCTAAAAATCTGCAATTAATAAGTGGCTTCTGGTTTTATATTTGGTTCCAGATGTTGGGAGTCCATGTATTTTTAAGAGGGGTGTTCAGATCAAAATGGGACTTTTGATTGTGCAGAGTAACAGAACACACTTATGAGAGTAAGAACTCCCTTTATTTCTCTATATAATCTCCTGCTACACTAATGCACTTATCCCAGAATTTCACAAGTGCTTGGACACCATCAAGGTAGAAAGTTTTCTCCTCACATCTGAAATGTTGGCCATCCAGCAACTCCTCTAATGACCCCAAACATGTGGAAATGTCTTGGAGTGAGGTCAGGACTGTACAGGGATGTGGCAGTAGCTCCCAGTCGAGATCTTGTAGTGTGCAAGTGGTAATTATGTGTCCACATAATTAAAGTGTCCACAGACAGATGCGTCTCTTCTGCAAGTTGGCGACTAGTTATCCGTCGATTTTTAAGATCAGACATTCCACTTGCTGGAACGACTGCAGTGAGCTTCGAGCAACCTCGGCCAGGATCATCATTTACCAACGAACGGTCTTCTTTAAAACATTTGCATTGTTTAAATGTTTTACTGCAGCTAGGAGTCTCATCACCATACTGCGCTTTAAGTCTTCTGGAAATGTCAATCACTTTTACGCCATCATTCATCAGAAATTTCATCACAAGTTCTGTTTTGATGACAACAGTGTAGGACACCTCTGATCAAAGTGCATGAAGATGTTGGAGGAGAGCTTCATGTTAGCTGATGTGAGCAGATCAAGAACGGTGATGTTCAACATGGATTTATTTGCTGATAGTTGTTGGGGCCATATTGGAAAATCAGGCTTCTCCATTTTTGGTTCTGGAAAATGCACAATACACATCAGTGAGGTTCCCAAATTGTTGTCATCAAACCGGGAGAAACCAGTTCTCTTTTCTCTTAAAAATTTTTTCTCCCAAATTCTCCCTATTTCAGTCGTGTCCAATTCATGGCTGTCTTCTTAGGGCACTCCCTCATCAGCAGTAGCTACCAGTCAGGGAGGGGGTAGGCTGACACATGATTCCTCAGATGCACATGAGGCCACCAATGGCTTCTTTTCTAACTGCTGCCCACGCATTGTTATGGAGCAGCATAACAAACTCTAAGGAAAGTATTATCTGCTGCCTGCATGAGCTCACAAACACCCATAATCGACTAGTGTCTCTATGATTGATGTGGGAATGCCTCTAGGCTCCCCAAGGCAGGGGCATCACCTGGGAATCAATCTCATGGTCTCTGGATGATCTTATTCTTATCTACCACTCTCTTCACAAGTCATATCTTCTTCAACCACATATACTTTATAATGTTATAAAACCTAACTCTATTTCACACTTTAAAGTATATGGTTATGTCTGCATGGTTTTCCTCTGAGCTTCCAAAAATTTAACAGTAGTTCAAGAAAATGCCCATAGATGTTCCTGGTGCCATGCGACGGACCAGAGTCCAATCATTACGTATTTCCACCTCATGTCTGATGATCTTGGGATAAGTTCTGGATTTATCATCAATTTAAACTAAACTGAAGGTAAATGAGGCCCACAAAATCTTTCAGAATAGAATTTCATCACCACAGTTGAACGTGAAGCCGGATGTTGATATATTAGGCTTGCATTTTCTACATTCTATCCAGGACAAACTTTCCCTGATTTGTTCTCAGTGTTCCCAGGATCAGCTTTCAATCCATGGTGAACCTGACCAGGATAAACTCACTAGTAAAGATTTTCAAAATAAACTGGGCCCGGTTTTCTGAAAGCTTCTTATCGCTAAGTAGTTCTTAAGTTGTACCTTAACCTCTCTCCTAACGTTATGGCGCGATTCCCGAAACGTTCATACTCTAAGTATCTCTTAGGTAAGTCACACATTTGTAAGGTTGGTCTGGACCAAACTTAACTCACTCTTAGGGTTGTTTCTGCTCAAAAGCTAGTCGCCGCCACTGAGCAGCAGTCTTTATAAATCAGCGGTGTATGCAAACACATTATGGCACGTTATCAAAGTCGTATTAATGATGGAATATACTGTAGGCCTGTTTAAGAATTTTATTTTATTTG
>JAQMYJ010000009.1:25484283-25498481 GCA_030014305.1 Clarias laeviceps
CAGAGGTCCTCTGTGGAGAGAGGAGAACCTTCCAGAAGGACAATCATCTCTGCAGCAATCCACCAATCAGGCCTATAATTTGGGCCAGAGAGTCGCATCAGACCTGAGGATTTTGTTTCTCGTGGTCTGAGAGTCCTTCAGGTGCCTTTTGGAAAACTCCAGACGGGCTTCCATGTGCCTTTTATTAAGGAGTAATAATTGTGTAAAAAGTGATGCACTGTTAATACTTTCCGGATGCACTGTAAGGGCAAAAATACTTTAATGTTAAGAGTGTGCAATGTGGTGGAGGAACAGAGCGTTTAGTCCTGTGTGGTGTTTGATTGAGAGTCTGAATGGCCTGTAAGAAGAAGCTTCTCCTCAGTCTCTCTGTGTTGGCCATCAGGGAGCAGAAGCGCTTTCCTGACCAGAATTATTCCCAACTCTTCTGTGAAGGCTTTCCACAATGTTTAGGAGTGTGTTTATGGGAATTTTTGTCCATTCTTCCAAAAGCGCAGTTGTGAGGTCAGACACTGATGCTGGACGAGAAGGCCTGGCTCGCAGTCTCCACTCTAATTCATCCCAAAGGTGTTCTATCGGGTTGAGGTCAGGACTCTGTGCAGGCCAGTCGAGTTCTTCCACACCGGACTCGCTCATCCATGTCTTTATGGACCTTGCTTTGTGCACTGGTGTGTTGGAACAGGAAGGAGAGATCCCCAAAATGAAATTGGCCAAGTAGCTCTCTCCATATCTCTGATTTAACTCCATGCGCAAGTCCTGTGTGCCATGATAACAGACCATAATAATTCCCAAAAACCTAAAGGATTCATTTATAAAAGTAGACAAAATTGGTCTTCATTTGCGGTAACATTTCCATTTTCACGCTTCTATCTCACACAGAACATATGATTACCATGGCGGATAAAAGGAAAGCGTCATAAACAGGCTGATGTGTTATTGCTCGCACATCTGCCCAGCTGTTCGTAACCGATTGTGAGTAATTAATGTTTCCAGCCAAGTGTGAGGAAACACCGTCTGGTGTCCCGCTCGAATTGAATTCAGAGGAATGACAAAAAAGGCAAAAAACAAATGCAACAAAATTCACAGCAGAGATGATATCCTGCCAGTGTGATGTCTCTTCTTTGGCAGTGTTGCACCGTGAGAAATTAAATAAGAACAACAAATGTGCTTCATCAGTTGATTTTATTTCCCTCGTCATTTTTTTTTACATGGAGAAGAATTTGAACGAAGCCGAATATTTCACTTTATTCCTGCTTGGCATGATGTACAGTATTTACACTTGGCTTTGTAAAATAAATGGACACGATGATGCTTTGTGTTAAGGAAGTGTAAGGAAACATACTGTGGAACATTTTTGGTTCACGAACTCGTCAGAATCTCTCGGTTTCACAGGTGGTTTCATGAATTATTCAAGAGAGAACTGCAATGCAGTAACACAACCGTAATGATTAAAAAAACAAAAACAGACATAGTTCAATAGTAATGATTTTAATAGATGTCGCTCTTCTGCTTTAAGTGGACATTTTTTTTTTTTGTTCTTTTAAATATCATTACTTTTTAATCCCAAACTCTAACCTAATTTGTGAATTCTTTACAGTAAAGTAAAGGTCAGCGAGCTCAGCCGGCAGATTTTACGGACTTGTGAACTGCTGGCATTTCGATAATGAAAGAACACATATGAGAGTGTGAAGAGGGGACAAAGATACAAACGCTCAGTGGAAGTTATTTTTGTTAGTAATTAGACAGAGGTGGTAGTGAAAGGTCAAATGTCCAACAGTAACGTCATGTTTTCAGATTCATGGCCTCTTTAGTATTTCTACGAGGAGCTCTGAAGGTTCTCTCATTAAGGGTTCAGATGTTTGGAGCAGGGACACGGGCAGCCGTCATCCTGAGTGTATTTTTTTATGGATTTCGTCATGGGTTCTCGTTTGTCTCACTTTACTTGGGTTGATCTGCTGTGCCCAAGTACAATCTCAGTTAAAAATTTTTAACAAGCTCCAATATTTGGCAGAGGATTCATTTAGATTGACAGTAAAAGAAATGAGAGGGAATCTTTTTTTTTTAATCCACAATGTCAAAGCAGTGCAAATTAACCCAAAATACAAGCTGAGGCGCAGATTACGATGCAGGTCGTTACAACGGTAGTACAATGGATCCATGCGTTGGTGCCAACGTCGAACCCGACTATCAAATCCTCTTTAAAAAACTCCTTTGTCGCAGTTGATGGGCTCCCATCGCGCAACAGAAAGTCTACGGAGCCGACACCATTGACAAGAGCAACGTTCACAGATGGATGAAGAAGTTTAAAGAAGGAGAAACCAGCATTAAAGATAAACAGTGGGAGACCATCAGCTGTGCAAAGAGGATTCAAGAGATGCATGGCTTGTGATGGCGAATATGTTGCGGAGGGCCATTTGAACCATGTGGGTCAGTTAATATAAAAGTTATACAACCCAGTTTACCCTGGTGTTACAAGGGAAGTATCTTATTTTTCTTTGTTAGTTCATTCATCAACTCTCCATGGTTGCTTGTGGTGCTAAAAAAGTGTCTCCCCTGGATGAAAAAGTTCATTTTCAGATATGATCATATAACATCATTTTTAATATTAATAGATCCATGCTTCGTTTTTTGTAAATATGCATATGCATTTATATTTTTTATTAGATAAAATAAAACACATTTGCTAAGGGGGCCTCCAAGTGGCGCAGTGGTAAAGTGCTCGCCCTATCATCCGGATATCTCTGGTTCTATTCCCGGGTGATGCTGTTACCTCTCACAGCCGGAGGCCTAGAGAGAGCTGATTGGCCGAGTTCTCTCAGAGGGGACGGATGAGAGGTACTTTGTGCTCCCACATTAATCACGGGTCTACAGCCAATCAGGGGCGTCTGTGAGCGAGCAGTTCGAAAAGATGCAGTCGGCTGACGTCATGTGGTTCGGAGGAAACACATGATAGTCTTCGACCCTCCCGGCTGAATGGTAGTAGTAGCCTTAATGTGTGAGCCCCCTAGTGACGGGGAGGAATTGGCCACAACTAAATTAGGGAAAGAAATCAGGAAAAAAATCCAAAAAAAAAAACACATTTGCTAAGTACAATTTCATGCACTTTTATGTTTTAGTGTCTGTAACTTTTTTGAATTCAAATCTTTCAGTGATCTTAATTGTCATTCAGATGATACTTGGCCAATCTGGATTTCAAATAAAACGAAATAAACCTCAAAAAGTGTATTATTCTAAAATGCCAAAAATTGTTAAGATATTGCAACATGAATATGATGTGGTTATGGAGACTACAGATTTTTTGCTTTTTAAGCTTTTACCCAAAAACAAGAATGCTTTAATTTCAGCAACAATTTTTACAGGTCTTCAAGAAGCTTACACCAATTATACTGTAGTATTAATTCTCATGAAGAAATATGAATAATTAGCATTTTAAATTATTAATAAGTGAATTTTTTGGGAAGTGAGATTAGTCACGCCTGTGTTGCATAAACTTCAGGGCCTGTATTTTTTCTTAGAATTTCTTAGAATTTTCTTAGAATTATTTTCCCTTAAATTTAGGACAAAATCTTAGTAAAGATGAAAATGATTAACAAAACATCTTCCCCCTAAAAACAGCTCCTAAGGTAAAAATTGTTAAGAGTAGAGAGGAGGACTTTTAAGAGGCTTAAGAGTTTCTATAGCAGAGGACAAAATGGCGGAAAGAAGAAACACTAAATGTAAAAGTAAACACTGCTCTTCTGTAGAATTTGGTTTTCTTGTTATTTTACTTCCTTTCATTTCTCTTGGATTGTTGACTACATATCATCCCAAAGTGCAACCTAAACACCCTGTCCTGCAATCATGTAAATTGGTAAAAGCTGAGCCATTTTACTCTCATCAATCTGAAATCCATTACAAGTAATAAAATCATGTACAGTAAATTAATGTAAGAGCTTAAATATAGTAAATACTGTGTGGGAATTGGTTACTTCAAAAGTAAACACGTTTTCAACATTTGGCTGTTTAATTATCTTTAAGTTGTATAAAGTAGCCTGTAGTTATGATAATACAATTTCTTCATACACAAACATTATGATTTCACTGTCTATATTCTATTATCATGTATTCGATTTTCACAAAGAGTGCATTTCGAGACATTTGCAGAGGTCAGAGGTTATTTTCAACCAATCACGTCCTTGAATTGCTGCATCATCCCTAGCAACGGGGTCGACCGCACCTCCTCACTCAGATAAAGGTTTTTGTACTTTCCTTACTCATAGTTGCTCTGAGAAGTTTCCTAAATCACTGTTAGTCTAGGACTCCCAGCTAGGACTTTTTAAGGTAAGATAGGAGCTCCCTGAGAGAATTCTAAGAAGATTTGTGAATACGGTCCCAGAAATATAAAGGGGTTAAAGCATTTTCGTGTTTAGCTCCTAAGCATTGGAATATCCTTACAGACAGTGTTCGGGGCTCAGACACAGTCTCCCAGTTTAAAAGCAGATTCAAGATGCATCTCTTTGATCTGGCATATGCGTAATTCATCCCATAACCTCGTACCCCAGTACATCTAAATGCACATATCTAGTGCTGCTAATATCCTGAACGGCAACTACGCTAATTCTTTCCAACTGTTCTTTTTTCTACCCATCCCGAGCCATCTGGAGATTCTGCCAGCTCCAGTAGGCAGAGGCCAACCTGCGAGGATCTTGAGGCATCCAGAGAAGGACCAGCTCCTACTAAATTCTGCTTCATGATGGTTTGGATCTACACATGCGGCTCCTGAGCCCCCAGTGATCCAGACCCCCCTCTGCCCTCTGTACCTCTAACTCATCCCTGTGCTGAACTGGACTCCATGATAACGCAGGATGCTGGAAGGTCAATATAACAGAAGTTGTCTAAGACACATGATGTTGTTATATCCTTCCTGTTATCTGTTATCATCCAGATGATGATGGGTTCCCTGTTGAGTCTGGTTCCTCTCAAGGTTTCTTCCTATTGCCATCTCAGGGAGTTTTTCCTTGCCACCATCGCCGACACCTTTGACCTGCTCATCAGGGACAATCTCATTATTATCCAAACACATTTTTTCTCACTCACACACACTTCCATAAATTTTCTTTTCATTTTGTGAAGCCACTTTGAGATGTTAAAAGCGCTATATAAATAAAATAAAATTGAATTGACTAGAAGTAGCATCCCTGGCACAAGTTTTCTGTATTATATTTATAACATAAACAATTTTAAATCAGCACCAATACTGTGTTTTGGAAGTTGTGTCATTGCAGTAAACCCTGTTGGAAGCATTTTAAACATGTGTGTTCATTATTTCTGGGTTAATTCATCCAAGATATAATGACATGAAAAAAAATTACCAATCATTATAATTACAAACAGGCTACTTCAGGTCTTTCTTGAGTTTTCCGTGCACTCCTGAGTTTATGTGCACTCCACACTCTTGTTTAAACACACACACACACACACACACAGTGCAAGGTTGCACCATGCCTCAACTCAGCTGCCCGGACCACATGGCTGTTATGCTAATCCCAGCTCACACACCACTTCTGCAACCGCACAGCAAAAATTCAAGTGTTTAATTAACCTTCTCCAGTGTTTACATTGGTCTACTTGAACTCATATGAACTCTTATATTGTTAAAATGAACACTGGGGATGTCCTTATCCACAGCAACTTTACATTTACCTTATTATACATCTTGAGGGATAACAGCATTGCTCAAAGGTCTACCAGTGGTAGCTTGATGGGACTGGGGTTAGAACCTCTGACCTTCCGATCAGCAGTCCAACAACTGAACCACTGATCCGAACTCTGCCCCTGCCGCAGCTTCCCCAGGATTTTGAGTACTCAGACTGAAATATGTTTAAAGAGCGAGACGACTACACACAACCACACCACGAGAATACACAACCTCATCTTGAAGAGCATAAAGAATGAAACTTCCATCATGCATATGTCTCCCTGCTGAAGTGCGCTGGCGTTCAGGTTTGACGACAAGACCTGTCACCATACAGGAAGGTCTAATCTGTCCCGGACTATCATGGAAGTAAAGTGCTAAAAGAAAAAACAAAACAAAACATCATGGTTACCACTTAAACACCTGCTGCACCGATGTCATCATGGAGAACTTCACATGTCGGTGATGGTGATGCTTCACTCACAGATGGAGAAGTGATTTCTTTGTGTGGTTTAACGCACAGAATAACAAAGATCGGGCCAAATTCTTTTTCTAAAAAAAGTTCCGATCTTTTATTACTGCTAGTTAACGTGAGCACGAGCTCCCACCAGCATGCTAACAGGTTTAATGACTCGGCGCTTCCTCCAGAACCAATGTGAGCTACAAAGCTGCACATCAATATTGACACTAAATTTCACATCATATTATAAAAATTTATTCTCTTCTTCTACTTCTTCATATTATTATTATTATTATTATATTATATATGACTTGTACCTTATGCTTATATACTTTCTTGTGGTTTAGCATTGCACTAATAACTTTGGTCATCTCTCACATTTATGTCGTGTCTACTGGTTATACACCACTAGTCAAAAGTTTGGACACACTTAACTCTTTCAGATTTTTATTATATTTTTCTAAACTGTAAAACAATGCTGAAGTCAACCAAATATACAAAATCCTCCTTTGAACAGTTGGTATTTTAATGTTCCTGCTAGTTACAGTACGGTCTGTCTGTCTGTCTGTCTGTCTATCTATCTATCTATCTAAAAAGAGCACTACTTGGTGTGTGGATTGTAGACCCTTCTTAGCAAAGTAGCACTTTCCATTTAATGCTATTTGGAATTTAACCCCAGAATTCTGAAGCAGAATAAGTGCTAATATAAAGTAAATATCATAGGTTTCTCAGGACTGTCCAAAACCTCCATGCTTGATTCTACTCACCTTCTAAGTACAAAGTGCCAATAAGAATTCTGAACTAATTTCACTCCTGGTAATAAGACCACGTGACAAACTTATTTTTATGATCAAAGATGAACAGGATAGTTGGCCTGTTGTTTACACTGTAAAATTCCAAGGCTCGCTCTATACATTTGATTTTGCTCTGTTTAAACATGGACTTTTCTAAAACTTCCCCAAGTTAAAAAGACAGCAGCATCATTGTAAGCACTGCTCGAGACTCGAAACAGCAATAAACGATTGGCTAATGTGGATGGTACGGGAAGCCTGAGAAGGCTGATACAAGTAAGCAAAGCATATCGCTTGTGTAAGATTTAACTTCTTGATATTGTGCCCACGTCTTGGCTTATTTTTTGCTTATCTAAAGAATCGTGCGCGATATATTATGTGCATAATTAAAGTGGGTGTAGGTCAGTATGTGTGCAGAACTCCTACGATTATGCTGTGGGTGGCAAAGGGAACACGTCTTATGTCCCCACGCTAATGCACAATTAAAAACATCTCTCCGCAAGATTTACGTGTTTTATATTAGAACCAGTGCTTTAATCCCTTCATAAACCTGTGATTTATAGCACCACTGTCAGAAGTGCTGTTATAGAGAACTAATCAACACCTTCTGACCAATCAGAATCAATATTAAAATAATAATAATGATAATAATAAAAAAAAAAAACGGTTATAAAAGGTCACCATGGAGTCGTAGATCCGTATCGATGCCGTCTTCACTTCCTTCGCACCTCATATAAAGCACATTTATTGTGAGGTATAATTAGATTTATGGGTCTTTTTCTTATATAATGGAGCCAATCAGATGAGGAGCATTATTGTAAAGAGCTCAACACATTTCTATCCCATTAACTGTCGTTGGGGAGCGTGAGATGGGTTTCATTAAACTTTTGAACACCTGTAGCGGTGACATTTAGGCTGGAAATGTGGCAGTAATTATATTCTCCCTTTTAGGGAGTGAACAACGAGCTCAAATCAAGGTTCGAGTCGAGTATAAAACCCTCGGCTATTTAAGGAAGCTGTTTAAGACTCGCTTTCTGTCCTGTACTCTGACTCACTGCCTAATTAATGATCAGGGATGTTTTTTTATTACCTCATCAAATTTTCCTTAAGAGTGAACTAATGTTTTAAACTAATGAACTAACCATTTTAATAGTTTAAATAATGGCTTCCACAAAACTCTTTATTATGTGAAAAATCTCATGACGGTCATGAAATTCCGCTCGTGAAAATTATAGTCAGTTTTAGGATTATGCCTTAATACACTCTAAAACCCTTTTTATTTTGCACATTCCATGAAATTTATACCTTTTATACTTTTAACATTGTACATTTTATATACTGCTGTTTTACATTTTATTTCATTGTAACTGTATGTTTGTAAATTTGAATATTTTCTATTTTACATTCTTTTTCCAGTGCAAATTGCCTCTTCTTACCTTCTTATTCTATCCACCTTTATTTTTTTAGGTATAAGCATTTCCCTGCATATCATACTGTGTATGGTTGAGTACATGACAAATACAAAAATTAGAATTTGATTAGATTTGAAAGTCATTTGATTTAGAGGGAATCCCGTCTCTCCTTAGTGAATTAGACTAGCCAGTTGTAAGTTCATTAATGTAGAAGCGGGTGGATAGTGCTTCTCTCTGCGTGTGTGGGTTATGACACCATATTATATATGACAAAATATTATTTTTTCTTTGTCTATAATCTCTGACTAACAAGTGACAGAGCAATATTTCCTTCCTCCAAACCGTATTTGAATATTTTTTTTCCTATCTCACAGTTGAATATCATGCACAAAATTACATAAAATATAATAATAACCAATCAGTGTCTGAGATGCTAATGGAATTGAGCACAAGCATTGCTCACAAAATATAAAAACAAAACAAATGAGATGAAATGATGTATTCTTCCTCCAGCTGTTCCCCAGTCTTCTCTCTGTCTTCTTATGTTCCAAACTTAGAGAAGGAAGAAGATCTTGAATCTAAGACCCTGACATAGCGGTTGTTTTCGGATTCCCAGTTTTTACAAAAATTAAACCGAGGCCTGAAGCAGTGAAAGTCAGAAGAAAGGAAAAACACACCATGGACAATTATAACAGCTCGCTCTTCTTGCTGTAAATATCTCCAGGAAGGGAGTGTAAAGAGAAAGATTGTGTAGATAACCGAACACTCACTAATCAGCAGCTACGTTTAAACAGACATTATTTCTTCAGTATGATTGAAATCTTTTCGATTAGAGGTCCAGCTTAACTGCACTCTGATCTGATAAGATAAGTGTTTACATCCTGAAAGAATTTAATCAGAATATTATTATCCTTTATTTGAACATGTGAAAAGTTGCTCCGCTCTGTTTGAAGAATTTCATTTGCTGGAAATATAATAGAAGAAGAAGAAGTAGTGTTTTAGTTTTTCAAAAGTTAGATTTCCTGTCCATTCCAACAAATCCCAGTCCCAGTGCTTCAGAGACCCAGTGGATGAACGTAAAGGTGGGAGAGAGTTGTTTGTTCTCATAAATCAATCAATCACATTTTGATATTTTTCTTGAATATTGT
Source organism: Clarias laeviceps (assembly GCA_030014305.1). NCBI lineage: Eukaryota > Metazoa > Chordata > Actinopteri > Siluriformes > Clariidae > Clarias > Clarias laeviceps. The sequence goes on from JAQMYJ010000009.1 coordinate 25,493,766, forward strand.
GATTATTATTGTAACTACAAAAATAGTAATTGTACCTAAAGGTTCTGGGTTTGATTCCCTCCTCGGTCTGTGTGCATGGAGTTTGCATGTTTTCTCTAGGCTTGGTGGGTTTTCTCCGGGTTCTCCGGTTTCCTCCCACAGTCCAAAGACATGAAGATTAATCTAACTGGCCTGTGAACTCAGGTGTGTGTAAGTGTGTGTGTGTGTGTTCCCTGCCATGGATTGGCTCCGCGTCCGGGGTGTACCACGCCTCATCCCATAAGTCCTTTGGGACCTAAGTACTCTTCATAGTCTCCAGACCCTCGTGACCCTGTATACAGTACATGATAAAGGCGATGAGATGACAATGATAATTGGCTAAATATGAATGCTGTAGAACCAAAAACATAGATATACAAAAGAATATGAAACTAACAATAATATCAGGCATAGTACATTAAGTAGATTGAATGCATTTAATGCTTTTTCTTCTCTACCTGCACACTGCAGCCTGCTGTATCAGAGAGTATAAATACACAAGTGTACACGGGTACGAAACAATATTACTAATGTAAAAGTGGGGGAGAGGAAAGAGGAGAGCAGTCATACTTGGTGCACTGTATGAAACAATCCAAACTGCAGATGGTCTGCACTCACGCCTGAGCTGTGGCACAACACCTGACCTATGTACAAGTGATTAGTCCGTGGAGAAATATCTTGATCAGTGATTATCCACAGGGAACATCGACTCGGTCATGGTTTCCATGGAGGAGCAGGTGGTGAGTCGAGTGATCCCGCTTTCTCCACTCGTACAGTATATAACCAGCAGGCGTGATCGAGCGCAGGACAGCCACCAACATCTGCTCCAAAAGTCTAAGTGTGGTTTTTTTTCTCCGTTTCTCTGAAAAGCACTTAAGTCAGTATGAATCAACTAAATATTATTAATAACTTATCAGCTTCTGCACATTTTATAGCTTCAGTACCTACAGAAAGAAATCTACTGTATTTTTCATCCCTCGCTACCAAGGTCATACAGACTACCACAGGCTCTCACAATGTGCCGTGCGCTACAGTACATTCTCACACTCGGCAGATGACAAAACTTTGAATAAAAACGCATTTTGTGCTGGAGAGAAGAGTTCAAGCTGTGGCCTTGAGGAAAAGTTTTCACAACTTGATCCATACAAAACTTTTTTTTTGCACATAGATTACGGAAGGCGAAAGTACTGCTGAGTTGTCAGTTATCCAGGCGACACGTCCACGTCAGGTGTTGTGCCACATCTCCGGCGCGAGTGCAGACCGTCTGCAGATTGGAAGTTTGATATCGGATTCACTTAATGCTCCCTCAATCCCACATTTATGGAGCCGAACTGACATCGATGCTTACTCATTTTCAGTTTCATGACCCCCCCCCCCCCCAACCCAAACTCTGACACAGATTGCATCTGGTGCTCGACAGTTTGCAAATTTTCTGGCAGGAATCTTGAAGCAGAAAGGAAACAGTGGGTGTTTCTCCAAACCCTGAGCTTGCTTGTTCTGAAAGCATTTGACCAGCTGTCAGTCAGCAGCACACAGTGCACTCAGAGTGCACAAATACAGAATGAGCTACGTCTGTTTTCTCAAATAAGTGCACCAACTGTCACTCAGACACAGCGAACGTAAACACGGTGCCACACGGAGGCAAACTCTCAGCTTTAAATATGTATTTGCATGTGGATCGTAGAATAATAATCTGTCTGTCAGCTTGGTCCCGGTTAGACTTGACGGACAAACGTTAACATTTTCTTGTGTAATAATATCTCAATTTGGACTCAATTATATTTCTACAGTTTTACTTTTATCTATGTTTACATAGACATTTTAGCTGAAAAAAAAAATATTGTATAAAAACTATTATAGGTGATACCAGTTATTATGAACACTTATTTAACAGTTATTTATCTTTTCTGCCATTTTTTCTACACTGTAAAACAATACTAAAGGTGTTTATCCAAAATATATTACACTTTACGTTTATCCAAAATATAATACATTTCTGATTTGGACAAATTTCTATTTTCTTCTTTTATATTTTTATATTATTCTATTGATATTTTGTTTTTATTTGTACAGTATATTTTACTAGTTAATTTCATTTTCTACCGTATTTCTTTTATTACAATATATTTTACTAGTTAATTTCATTTTCTACCGTATTCCTTTTATTACAATATATTTTACTTGTACAGTATATTTTACTAGTTAATTTTATTTTCTAACATATTTCTTTTATTCATATTTATTTCTTATGTTTAAGCTTTTATTTTTAAGGTCACTGGCGGTCGTATAAGCATTTCACTGCATATCGTACTGTGTATGACTGTGTACGTGACAAATAAAATTTGAATTTGATTTGAAATTTGAAATACATAATAATCTCCTTTGAACAGTTGATATTGAGATGTATATGTGCTACTTCTGCTCTGTAAAGCTTCAAGCTTTAATCTGAGGTGCTGTTTGTTAATTGCTGATTTCTGAGGCTGGTATTAAAATAAGAACTAACTGTTGTTTTTGTTGTTGTTACTTAATTATCTAATTCTGTATGTGTTATTTCATAGTTTTTAAATATCCTTTTTTTTTTTTCCTAGAATGAATACACACACAGTACTGCGTAGACGTTTTATGCAAATGTGAAAAAATGCTGTAAATTAAGAATGCTTTCAAAATATATACAGTATTACATTTTTGAAAATCAATTTACAAACTCCAAAGTGAACAAACAGATGAAAAATTTAAATCAAATCAATATTGGTTTAGTGTGACTACTACAATTCTTACACTTGCACACTCGCGCAAAGTCAAAGATTATGTGCAATCTTTGTACAATCATAGTCAGGTGTATTATTAACCAATTATTTTCCTATGAAGTTTGAAATACAGTCATTGATTTAAATAGCTGTGGAGAAGGCATAAGAACTGGGTCAGCCAAACTCTGCTAGAAGGGTAAGATTCTGGAAGAAGGTTTCATGTCACTGGTCATTCACCAGGGCAAGACTGAGCACACAACAGGATATATCGCAGTAATACTGCATCAGCATGTCCTCCCACAGGCAACGGTTTCAAAGAAGGCTGGGGTTTAAGATGGACCGTTCAAGCTATGTGGAAGAAGCACAAAGAAACTGGGCAAGGAAACTTAATGCAGCAGGTGAAAGACACATCATGCTTACTTCCCTGTGACATCGGAAGATGTCCAGCAGTGCCATCATCAAAAACCTGGCAGAAACCAGTGGGACCCAGGAACATGCATTGACTGTCTGGAGAAGTCCTGCCAAAAGTGGTCTTTGTGGAAGAATTGCAGCCCAAAAGCCTATACCAAGGCTAAGTGACTCGACTATGCCAAAAAAAACATACAGTACATGGAACTGCGGTGCAGAAAAATGGAATGTTGAATCACAATATGAAATGGTGGAGTGTGTGATTCGGTCAGGATTAATGGTGTCCTCAATGCTGATGGCTCTAGGCAGATACTATCCATCATGCAATACTATCAAGAGCCTTCTGATTGACCCCATATTCATTCTGCAGCAGGACAATCCCAAACAACTATCTTCAGCATGGAGGAGACCAGGAAGTCCTGGAAGTGATGGTTTGGCCCCCACAGAGCCCCGATCTCAACATCATCCAGTCTGTCTGGGATTGCATGAAGAGACAGACGTATTTGAGGCAGCCTACATCCACAGACGATATATGGTTAGTTCTCCAAGATGAGAACAACTCAACCTCCTGAGTTCCTTCAAAAACTGTGTACCTAGAAAAATAGATGAATTTCCAAAAACGTCTGCACAGTACTGTATAGTTAGATGGTATATCAGTACTGTGCAAAAGTCTTAGGCACTGTGCATTTTTTCCTTTGTACAAACTTTGTTACACATGTTTACTTTATGACTTCATTGTCACTTCAAAAGGAAATGTCGGATTTCCAAACAAAAGTATTTCAGCAAAAAAGCTGCACACTCCCAGATTTCATTTATCACCCTTAGCTTTGATTAGTGTGGAAATGACATTTTTCCACATTTCTTCCACAAAGTTGACGGTTCAACACTATGTAGAAGGTTTTAAATTCAGTTCTAGTAATTAAAAATCAATGATTTGACCCTCTTGAAATGGCAACTTATTAATTATTATACTTATTTTAGCCAGGCAGTGTATGTGTGTGTATACATCTATATATAGACATTTAACATAATTTCTTATTAAATTTGAAAACATGAATTTTTTCTACGAACAACTCAACAAAGCGATCGTGGCTGAATATTTTAGTAGCATTTCAATAGATCATAAAAGATAAATCATTTTCTTCTCAGCTATAAAACTTATAGAAGACGTAAAGCATGGAGCTTTATCAAAAATGGTTGAAATCTTTTTTGTTAAATTAAAGTTCACTACAAGGCATCTATAATAATACTGATATCAATAATAAAAGACTTGGCTGAAAGGGGGGAAAAAAAAAAAAAAAAAAAAGGTTATGTCATGAACTGCTAGGTGTTGGACTGTGGGCATGGGTGTGGCAAGGCATAGACACAGAGGGGGATGATGGTGTAAAAGTCTTTTAATGATAAACAAAACATGAACAAAGGAAGTTGGCTAGAACTGTGGAGCAGACTATAAACAAAACCAATAAACACAGACTAGGGATTACACACTACTAGACAGTACGGACATGGGATACAAACCAGACGAGACAAGACACACTAAACA
>JAQMYJ010000009.1:25550144-25563322 GCA_030014305.1 Clarias laeviceps
AAGGACATATTATAATAAACACAATGAGCAGCTCACCATCATATCTTCCAATCGGAGTGGTTCGTTCTTTTGAATATATTGCACCGCATAGCGTAGCATAGCACCGCATGGGAGTCACGTGACAAAGGAACGAACGACTCGAGACTCGAAGACTCACTAGCAGAATCGTTCAATACTGTTTCCTGTGTACTGCAACTGGAACGAACAACTCAAGACTTGAAGACTCATTGCTGAGAATCGGTTCAATAGTGTTTCCTGTATATAACATACAGAGGTTTTGCGATGCTTTGCGCATGTGCGCCCAATAGAAGATGAACGAATCACTCTCCGAGACGACTTGTTCATCTGAGTCATGTTAAAGATTTGTTCAAAAAGAACGAATCGTTCATGAACGACCCATCACTAGTAGGCGAAGTGTTGATTGTGTTGGAGAGAGAGAGAGAGACTTTGTGATTTTGGCGTTTTTGATATTGACTTGTATATTCTGGTTTTGACTTTTTGCCTCTCGTTGACTTTGATTCTTGCTTTGTCTCTTTGGTTTGGTTGCTTGTTTTTTTTGTATATATTAGGTAAATAATTTCACTGTATGTTTGTGCACTCACCAGTATTAGGGGTGTGGCTGTCATGTATTTTGGGGAAAAGGGGATTTGTTCACTGTTTTTGGTTTAGGGAGATAGGTAAAGTATCTGTATTTTTGTTTGTGTTTTGTTTAGGGAAACTAGCTTATAAAATACAGATACCTGTTCTGTTTATTATTTTGGCCTGCGTCCACCCTGAAGCTAATCCTGGTGTTGTGTCTCTATCTTTATTTTCATGTGCTTTGTGTAAAGCAATACAAACCTCGTCTTTTTGTAAGCTGAAGTATCTGTCTAGTTCTTTCTGTTATATTACACCATTATATTCCACCTTCTTCATACAGTTTAAAATAGAACCCCGAACCTATCATATGCTGTACGGCCCAACCCTAGACTGGGACGTAACATGTTTGTCCGCGCACGAGCTGTGTATGTGTATATGAAGCTGAAGTAAGAGGAGGAATGACCCCCTCCCCTCTCCCTCCTCTCGTCTTACACAACAACCCTTCCTCCTCTTATTTGAGTGGGGGGAGGTTTACTGTGTGGGACGATTTTAACACACACACACACTAACAAAAAGAGTGTTTTATCGGGAAAATAAACAAGAAATCTCTCTAATGACGCTCGACTGAGCGACACACTAACGGAATCACTGCTGTATAGTAAAAATAAAACAAAATAAACTGCACATTACCTTTGAAAAGAATCGCGACAGAGCAGTGTTTCCATTAGAGTGTGTGTGTGTGTGTGTGTGTAAAGGCGAGAGGAGGGGAGAAAGTAAACGCTGGCCAATGACGCGCACACACACATAACGGAATCAGTGCAGGTTGATACACAAAGAAAGAAAATGGATCTTTAACCTTTCTAATGAGACTTTCTTTTGCTTTACACGTGCGCACACAATTGTGCACAGTACACGCGCACATGAAAGAACGACTTTCACGCACACACACGCATACAAACAAAATAAAAGATGTTTTACGCGCACACGTGGTCACAGTGTTTGTTTTTCGAGTCAAAATTTATTTAAACATTTTTGCTTGTCCTATGGAACAATCACAAACTGATTTTTTATTTTATTTTTATAATTTATATAATTTAATGTTCGTTTTAAATTTAATTAAAGAATGTAGATTACATTAAAGGAATGAGAACAAATGTTTATTGCAACATGCTGCAAAGTGTCTAAAGATTTAAAAACAAGTACCACAACCTCATTTCCCCTCTCGTCTGTTCCAACCACTCAGCATCCAGCATCAGCAGTAAATTAATCACGAGCCTGATCATCGGTCATCATCTGCACCTGTTTCTCACTGGTTCATGTCTTAAATTAGATGTGTTTTAATGCTTGAATGATTCGTAGATCACTGTGTGGCTTAACACACAAACAAACAAACAAACAAACAAACAAACGAAAATAAACAGTCCATCAGAAAGTCTGGAGAATACACAACTCCTTATGACTACATAAAAATAAAAGAAAGTCTGACTCTTTGAAAGCACAATATGAATAAATGAGGAGGTCAAGACTTATGCACAGTACTGCACATCATCATCTATTGCTTTTTTTTTTTAAGTTCCCTTATATTACATTACTTCCTTTATCAGTCTGCTTTTTATTGTTATGCTATCCCTTATTTTAAAGAAAATAATAATATTTTTTCAGTTTTGAGAGCAAGTGCTTTTGTTTACAGAAGGCGATCTAGAGCGATGGATCCCAATCCTGGTTCTGGAGGACCATCTGCCCTGTACATTTCAGATCCCAGTTAATTATTTAACTAATCAGCTAATTAACCAGCCTTCTCTGATTAGAAGTGGGTGTGGTAGAGAAGGAAGAACACTAAAATCTGCAGGTCAAGAGGTTCTCCATGAACTAGGTTAGGAACCACTGGTGTAGATGATATTGAAAAAACACCTAATCATATATTTATATGTAAGAAAAATCTGAAAATGTTATAAGGTGTGTCTGGTCATGTGATTTGCCTAGTCTGGATGCCACACTGGATGAAAATCGACTTTAAATATGAAAAACTTTTGTTGCAAATGCTAAAAACGTCTATCGTTTATAACCATGCCATATACTCTAATAATAAACGGACCTGACAACATTAAAAGTATCTTTTCCCGAGCACTGCCTCAAATATTCATGACTGTAAGATTTCAAATCCAAAGGGAATTGTTATATTCAGCTGGTTAAACTTAAATGGTGCAACGTTTTCGTCTCTTGAACTTCAACTCTGAAATGTGGCGCTCACTACTATAGACCAGGTTTCAGCATTTGGTCCTCGTCATTAATTAAACAACAAGCCTGACTCTGGAGTTTATTCTCTCTGCACACAGGGCTTGAGCTCCAGGAGATGTATTGCTGGGATCGGCGCCCCGTCTCTGTGCACACCAACGACCTGAAAACCTCAATCAGCAGTCTGATCCTGGAGAGGAGAGATCCTGAGGAAGGCAGGATGGACAGGGTGCTCTGAATAACTCTGATATGAATGCGCTCTGTATGATTTAATGACTAAAATAATGATTTCCTTAATAATTATCATGTGCTTCTTAAGACACATGAAGCTTTAGAGTAGCTCATTGATTTCAACCAATTTATTTCTGTTGTTTTTGGGTGACTGAAAGGTTTCACTTCTTGATAAAGCTGCATCAGGAATATAGAAAATTTTAAAATAAATAAATAAACAAACAAACAATTTTTTTTTTTTGTGGTGAATTTCAGTCTGTAAGAACAGATGTACAGCTTTTCTTTCAGAGACATTATTCTTTTATAAAGTTGTTCTAAATGTCAGCTCACTAGGGGAATGCACAAACTTTCCTGAATCATAAATGCCAATGCCACATCAATTGTTCAAGGAAGGTAAGAGCAAAAAAAAACAAAAAAAAAAACATTGTTGGTTTACTGCCAATAAAAATCTATAACAATGTAAATACAGTACTTTTGTGTTTTTTTGCTATAAAATGTGTGACAACCCTGCAGAAAAACATTTTGTATAGTTAAAATTTTCCACTATAAATAAAATTTTACTTTTCTGAGCTGAAATGTGTTCAATTATTTCTAACATTTACATCAAATTTACGAAATGTAAAGGTTTTATGTCATAAATGCATAACTGGAATACAATGAGTTTTAGCTTTATTAGAATATTTTGTAATTTTAGTCTCTATGCATTTAAACAACATAAAAAACATTAATTCCTCCATCTTCATTATTTGTTACCAAACATGTAATATAAATTTTTCTCCCTAAAACAAAAAACTGTAAATGTTATAAATTTAACATTTAATGAATTTAATAGTAAGCGAAGTGAGCTTCTATGGTAGATTATGGAGGCCACCATACAGCACCTTGCACAAGTCTTCATACCCCTTAACTTTTCCACATTTTGTCATGTTACATCCAAAAAAGTGAATGTATTTTATTAGGATTTTATGTGATGCACAAACACAAAGTGGCACATAACTGTGACAAAGAGGCACTTTTTAAATTTATTTTTGTAAATCATTTAGCATTTTCTTTCCACCAGTTATGTGCCACCTTGTGCTGGTCTATCACATAAAATTCTAATGAAATCCATTTACGTTCGTGGTTGTAAAATGACAAAATGTGGAGAAGTTCAAGGAGTATGAATACTTTTGCAAGGCACTGTATTTCTGAATGTTCTTTTGTTACGTGACAATCTCTCAAAAAGAACAGTGAGCATTTATTCATCTATTTATTTATCTATTAGTTTGGAAACTTCAAAATAAACGTCTAATTAAAAGCTGTTTCTGACATAAAAAAGTCACTTGTGGTATTTAAACACCTTAGGGTGGATCCTATTAGTATTGATTACATTTATTTGTTATAAACTATTTATTTATTTATTAGGTCACTTTTTCTTTTCTTTTTAAAAAGTTTTCCCCCAGTTGGATTTTCTCCAATTCTCACCATTAGGTTCCGTTCACATCACAAGCCATATTGCTCAAGTCGACTTTTGAACACATTGTATTTGCATGTCATGATGATTTGTACATTCAGACAGCCCTAAAAATCAGATCTGTGTCACATTAGGGTAAAAAGGGGAGGGGGTCCACCATATGGTTCCTCTGTCACACGACGCTGGTGACCACATCTTTTTAAACTGCTGCTCGAGGAACCGTCTCCGTGAAACACTCCGAGGAAAGCGCTATCTGCAGTGTTCTGCTTGCATGAGCTCACTGATGTGGGATTACAAATATGCCACCTCTCCCAATCTGCTTTCTCTAGGCTCCCAGTTACAGATGGCTGTAGCATCACCTGGGGCTCAAACTTGTGATCTCCAGATGGCACTCAATAGCAGGCCTTTTAAACAACTTACAGTAAGTTTGTTGCCTTAACAGAGCGTGTAAGCAATGTTTGATTATGATTATTTATTTATTTTATTTTTTAAGTCACTTTCTGTTTACAAGCTAAACCAATGATGTCCGTTTGACCACAACACACAGCTAATTAATAACTTTAGAAATCATGGTTAGAAATCATCTAAATAAAACATACTGTTTCTATACTGCTTTGATGAAATATACACTGCTTCAAGCTTCTTAAATTCGATGCTTGGTGTTGAAGGAAGACATAGGAAGAAGAATTGCCAAAAATTCAGCTGCCTCTAATGAGTGGTAATTGCTTTAAAGTGTATTTTATGACTTCTTAAATCACACTATAAAATCTACAGCAGCTACGTCATACAGAATAGGAAACATTTTATTTCATATACATACATTTAAGAGGTTAAGACAGGAAACGAACTATTCAAAATAAATACAAAACCATACATCTGAACAAGTCTTCTCATACACATTCAAATCTGTTCAATTAAATTAAATTCTCTTTGAAATCTTTAATCCTTGAAATATTGTCTGGCAGATACGCTGAACATCAACACTTCTGCATTAATCATATTGACGTTTGATTATTCCCATTTACAAAGCAAGGAACTGAAAAAAAAATGATGTGTATTAAGAAATTGATTAACTGCTTTAATGTTCAATGCTTTGAGAAAATCTGCCATTAGACACTTAAAGTGTAAAAAAATCTGTAACAACATCTAAGTCATTAGCATTACTAAACCTTGAACTGGAATATTAAACAATTAAACATTTTATATCAGTTATGTAATGCATACAATGCTGCATGTTGCGCTGTTATTATTATGAAATTAATCAGTGACGAGGTGGTGTTACTACTGCTGTATTACTCCTGTTACTTTGTTATTTTTTCTAAAACAGCACATCCTGAAGAGTTTTGTTAATCTTACACCACACTAATTTGCTATCTATTGGACTTTTATTTAGTACAGAATGACACATTTTATACAATGATGTAATGTTGTAGAACATCTGCAAAACAAATTTTGGTAAAATATTGCAAAATAGAAGTCCTGGAAGAGAAACTCCATAGATGTGATAACCTGGTGATTCAATACATTCAGCTCGTCAGCTGACTTCATTATATTGCGACATAACGTTGCTGGGTCTAGACCTGATCATAACACTGTCTCCAGAGGCTTGTCCATTGGACACTATGCATGATGTGTGAATCACTTCATCTGTGAATCATGATGAAGTACCGGTTTCGCGCGGTACTTACGGCCACCGCGCGAAACCGCGTAGGTGAGATAGGGGTATTAGTAGTTAACAGATTATGGGCCAAACTTCGCTGAGTGATGATGGTAGAATAATTATAAAGGTCTTGACTAAAACAACATGCATGAGGAATCACAAAGAAGTTTTCATTTTCTGCAATGGAAAATACTCGAACTAGTTACTTTTGTCAGAAAGTAACGCTATAATGTAACTGATTACTTTTTAAAGACAGTTATTACGTCCCCAGGTCTAGGGTCCTGGAGCATAATAAATAATAAAATCTTATACACACAAATTTACGTCTTTTGTTTTTCTTTTTATTTACACATACAGGAAGCTCTGGGCTTCAGGGTTGGGCCAAGGCCAAAACAATAAACCAAAACCGCTCCCTATCTCCTCCCACAAACTAACTAAACTATAAAGAAAAGTTACAAACCAAAAACACAGGGCTAAACTATCTCCCTAACTAACAACATAAAACAGGAGAAAACGGGTTTTAACAAAAATGGCACCCAACCCCTACTGCTTCCTTAAACAAAGGTATATACAAAAGAGAGCGATATTTACAATATTTACAACAAAAAGAAAGAAAAGGAGAAACAGAACTCGTACCACACAGGCAATCAAAAATACTGGTGCGACACAACAGTTCTAGTTTTAAATGCACAAACGGATGTCTCGCACATGAGACCAACATAACGCCCTTCCGGTTCTCGTCCTCCACCTTAAGGCGACGCGCAGATCCAAGGACGGCCAATCAAGGCGGGGCCACCTGCGAGAGAGGGAAAGCGAGAGAGAGAGAGAGCGCGCGTGCACGCCGCCACAGCATCCACGCCTACACCTACATGCTATACACACATGCATGTAACACAGTAATTTTGTAATGTAATTAGTTACTTTAAAAAGTAACGTCCACTGGTCACTATTAACCATACAGTAGCTCTGGTTTGTTAAGTTTGTATGACCATGAACTTCACAAAGCTTGTAAATGACCTCCGCACTATCCTTCCATGATTTAATAATAAACTGTTCCTATAGTTCTTAACTCAGATCAAGTATATTTCAACTTATTATCTCCCTAGTTGTTGCCTTTCTTAATGCAGGGAAATAATTTTTGCCTTCTGAAATGGTGACTTCTTCTTTATGGTAATATACTGTAGGCTATATAATACCACATAAATTATGAGTAACTTGGTATAGGCCTATTTCTTACTTTTTTTAAACTGAAAACCTGTGACTAAAGCCTTTATTATTATTATTATTATTATTATTATTATTATTATTACAGTCTGTAAAAAGACATTAATTAATTAATTTATTTATTGATTAATGTAATAAATATTATATTTTTTTACAGACTGGGTCACAAAATGTGATTCTGGCTTTGTGTTTAATTTTCACTTTTAATGTTTGACACTATTTGTATCTCCCTATCGGTGGATGTGTGATGAGTTTATGCCTTAGAATTAAATAATGTAGTTATAAATGTTTTTTTGTGTGTGTGTGTGTGCGTGCGCGTGTGTGTGTGTGTGTGAGAGAGAGAGAGACTGTGTTTTTTCTTCATTCCAAATGATTAAATTCAAAGGCCAGTAACAGCTCATTAGGCTTTCTAATGGCAGTGGCTTACTTACACACACACACACACACACACACACACACACACACACACACACAATCTGCTCCACCATCCTGTAGGATGTGCTGTTCCTTCATAAAATTAACATAAATAGACAGATAAATAAATAAATAAATAAATAAGTACTCATTATAACTGTAACTAACTTTCTTGGATATTCCACAACATTAACTGTGACTATAACCCGCGAGAATGTATGTCACTTTTGTTAATTAATATAAAAACATTTGTATAACAGTTGTATAATGTTCTTGTGCAGAGTGTTGAACTCTGACTAAACACCAAGTTAAACCGTAGCCAACGAAGACAGAGTCGTAGTAAGGTTGATCATTTACTGTCACTCTTCCTCATTAACATTTGCGGTGAAAACTGTATTAAAACAATACAGCAATATTCAGTGTGCGTGTCTTACATTGTATTACTATGCATGTCTATAACATAAACTACTGTTCTACTTTAAGTAGCGATTACTATGGCTATTAGCATCACTGAAAGCTTGTACACAATGGTACACAACTGTTTTAGCAACTTATCAAACATCGTATTTTTTTAAAACAAAATAATTACTAATATATGCTCTTTAACATGTTTAATGTCAAATGAATGAACTCTATGATGCCTTTTAGTGGATGCAATGGATTGTTAGAGCACACTATGACTGTGTCATTGCCTTCATCCAGAACTAGGAGTACACAGGAAGTGACTAAACAGGAAGTGATGTCATCACATAAAACAAATAATATGTTTACAAATGAGGTAGATAAAGGAAAAGTAATTATAAACTTCACATTTCCACTTGAGAAAAATGTACCAAAAAATATTAAAAGAAACTATTTGAAAGTTAAATTTCTTAAAGGACAAAACAAGTTGTACGGTATAAATGAAATAAAACAATTTGCACAAGAACATGCTGTTATGAGGAGAATAATCAACCTTGGATTGGTAACAGTAATAATGCATTATTGTGTGTGTGTGTGTGTGTGTTATTCCTTACTAAATAATAAAATTAATAAAACCTTATAGATAGTTGGCTACTTCCAGTTGTGAAGTTTATTTAAATTGTAATGTTAGTTTATGTGTGATATTAGCAGTAAACATTCAGAATATTTATATTAATTATTATATTAATTATAATAATTCTTTATATTACTATTTATTGATGAGACTAAAGACTCTCAAAGCTAGTTGGCTAGCTTTATTGATAGAGCTTGTAGGATTGCTCTTAAAATGATGTTAAATCAGCCACTTAGCTAGGCTCGGAGAAACTGTTTCAGGTTAGCTCGTGTTAGCTGAATTAGAAAGATTTTGTATGGATATGATAGACATCAAGCTAGCATTAGTGGTGGTAAAGACTATGCATATTTGCTAATATGTCTTAGCTTTTGGACTAGCATTAGCAATCAAGATAATGAGCATTTATGAACACGACATCACATTATTTTTGAAATCAGTGCCAGTGGTAAAGATATTAAGTCATGCTAATGGTGTTCACAGTAATGATTATGATACTTTCACTTGAAGTCAATTTCTCTCAGAAATCCATTTACGCTAGCTCATATAAACTAGCCAGATTATAATTATAATTAAATAATATAGACCATTCTGCATACATAAAAATAAAGTTTCCCTCAGACATTGGGTCAGGTTAGCTTATTTTAGCTAGCTGGCCAACCCCAAACCAGATATATGAATTAATCTCATTTGCTGCTAAATTGGCTGTGAATTTTACACAGTGCGTGTCATTAGTTTGGACTGCTGGCACTCATTAATGTGATATTTTAATTGTGCACATTACAGGCATGACGGGCCAATTAAATAAAGGAAATTCATTTCATTTCATTTTAGGCTGACACATAAAACCTGACAGCTGGTTAAATCAATTTAGTGTTTGAGTTCTACATGATATACAGAGACATTATCTTAGCAGAGTGCTACACTATGCATGTGTAACACATTACAGATAAAATAATACAATGGTTCACTGGCACTAATAAGTGCAAAAAAAAACCCAAAAAAAAATTTAATTGCAGAACTTACAGTACACCAAAACTGAAATGACGGAACAGACTCCTATAAATGATATGAGCAAATTTATTAGACTATTAAATCTATTAGATACTGTGAGCAAAAAAAGCATCTCAAAATGCACAGCATGTCTAACCTTTAGCCAGGGTACAACAGCAGAAGACCATGTAAACGGCCCAAGTTAAACATCATTAAATATTGATATAAAGTTCTAGAGTGCACTCTGAACTCCAGGTCTTTCATCATTTAAAGAAATTACAGGGTCCATTATTTTCAACACAAACTCCATTCATTCTCTATGCCATTTAGTCCAATTCAGGGCCACAGTGGTAGCAGAAGAAGCAGATATGCCCAGACATCCCTGTCTCCAGCAACTTCCTCCAGGTCCTCTTGATGAGACATAAGCCCTCTAGCATGTCCTGGGCCAGCCCTGGGGCCTCCACCTAACTGGTCATGCCTGGTACACCTCCAACAGGAGTCGCCCATCCTCATCAGGTGTGTGAACCCCCTCAACAGGCTCCTCTCAAAGTGGATAAAGAGCAGGTCTACTCTGAGCTCCTTCTGAATTTTTTTAATTCTCGCCATATCTTGGAGAGTAAGCCGAACTTACTCTATGGAAGAAACCACTCTGCTTCTTGTGTTTCTGATATTGTTTGTTCATTACCTAAAGTTCATGACTATAGGTGAGGGAAAGAAGTAGACTGACTTTTAAATTAAGAAATGCAACTCACTGTTCATGACTATAAGGTTCAGTACAGTGACCACATCATTGCAGAAGCTGCACCCATCCTATGGGCAGTCTCATGATCCCTTTTCTCCATTGCCATGCCCAAAGTGCTCCAACCCCTCTCCTGTCACCTAGTGGGCATTGCACCAAAAGCCTATTATGGACCTCCAAATTGCCATTTCAGGCTAAGCACAACCAACTTCTCTGGGCAACCTGGCCACCAGGTACTTGATGGTGAACTCTGCCCTCAGCCTGGCTTTAGGTCCCAGTTTCCCTGTTCTGAGCAGATATTGTATTCCTCTTGTTCATTGGGGTTTTTATGAATCATGTTTGTTTGGATCTTCCCCCCAGAAATGCTTGCCTTGGGAGGCCCTACCAGGAGCAACATTGCCTTGGAGATCACTAGACCACACAAGCCCTTCTGCCAAAGAAGGGTTATCACAAACTCTTTGTGGTTTGGTATTTAGTATTTGCATTTTTCCATATCGTATTAACCTACTGTCCTGAAATTTTGGTTCTTTTCCATCCCACGAATGCATACATTTAATATATACCGTTATTTAATATGTGAAAACTGTGGGATAGGAAAGAGGGTTGACTAAATTGAAATGGCTTCATTCATGTTGAGGTTATTAACAAAAAAAAACATAGTTCATACAGTAGGTATTGAAAAGGAAAGAAAAAAAAGAAAAGAAAAGCATTTTCTCAGCATGTACAAGCTCCAGTTGGACTCTGGCTGATGGTGAGTCTTTGGTCTGTAATATGAACATAAAATGAAAGAAAAAAAAAGCAGGCACCCATTTATTGATTTATATACTAGCAGAAATACATGTAGTTGATGAGAAAATAGTCTGTAGAAATAGGTAAAATGTTAAAGATAAAAATGAGCTGATCAGCTTTAATTTAACCAGTGATATTATTTTAGGTTGAAGCCCACGTACATGTCTGTCTGTAGCAACACGGTTATAGATCATATGAGATAAAGTTACTGTATATTCTTCCCGCAGAATGAATAAACATACATTGATCTGTCCATTCATCTTTGAAAAGTGCTACTGTATATTCATCCAAAAAAGCATTAGATGCTGTTAAGTAATCTGGCACATATCTGCTCAAAACGTCCCTTTTAATTAACATTTTGATTTTATTTATGGCACAGGTATAACTTCAGACAAATACCCATCATTCATACATACTTGTATGGTGTTATCTTACTTTAGCCAGCCATGACTTATGAACTTTCAGGTTCTTAGTAGACGGTATGGCCGAAATTGAACCCTTCATATATTTTTTTTAATTATTATTCTATAAAGCATATTTGCAACAATGACCAATGTTAAAGGTTTTATACAAATAAAACGGAATTAAATTGAAGTAAACACTACATTCTAAACTACATTCACAACATTAATATACCTCAGAATACATACATTATGACTATTTAGGCTATCTTGCTACAAGACAAGTTGGGTGCATTTATGCATAACAGATCATTTTCTTGTCATTACAGTTAAGGCTGCTTTCACACTAAGCATGATTGCTTCATACTGTGTGTGCTTGTGTCTGATTGCTCCCCCGTCCCATCTCCCCCGCTGGCCGGCTTTCACACTCGTAATATTGTGCCTCATGCAAGGCGAAATATATGAACAAGATTTTTTATTATTTTGGATCGGATCCATAATATTTTTTCTTATTTTCTTCCTACTCATTAATTTCTTATTTTTGCTCTTCTCTTAGGTAAAGTGGTTAAGAGCACTCTTGACAAACAAATTGTTTGTCAGATGCACAGAAACATCATTTATCAATCATTATCACATCGAATATAACATAATTAAAGTTTTCTTATATAACATTTATTATGTTTTTTGAGAAATAAAACCAGAGGATCATTTAATTTACGGACCAAAGAAATACAGTTGGTCAATTGATCCTAATTAAGACTATAAAAACTCTTGGATGTTTCACATGTTCTGCTTCTGCATGGCGTACAGATTGTTGTTAGATGCTCTGCTCATTCAGGGCTTACACACACAGAGAGTGCAGTTTTGGAGGTCACACAGATTTGATAAGAAAGATGATGAATGGATGGTGAGCCTTTCTGGATTACCACAAGCACTCTGAAACATATCACTATGAAAACCACTATCAAATTCAACTGTTATAAAAAAAAACTCTCACTCATCTTTATAAAACTCTTACATAGATGATGGAGGTTATGCCATCACTCCATCTGCCATCACTTCTTTTTTTAAACTGGCTGTCCCTCAGCATTCACAGGATTACAGATTTTACACTATTGCTGTGTTTTTGATTTACCTGTAACGCCAGCACTCACACTCTGGAAGATGACAAGTTTAATTTGTTAAAGTATATATCAACATACTTCTATTTCATTACTTCTGCTTTTTCTCTTACTAACTTTCTTCTGTGGCATCTCTCCAATTCTCTCCTGATTTACACACTGCACAACATGGACTTACCCTTATATGATGCTAATGGCATGCTAATCCTATGATAATCCTATGATAATCCTGTCATACACACCAAATCCGCGACCGGCACTAGGACCCGGAAGTAATGCGGTCGCGAACCAGGAAGTATAAAAGAG
>JAQMYJ010000009.1:25563422-25576547 GCA_030014305.1 Clarias laeviceps
GGGTTTACCATCCACGCTACAAAGGGCTAACCGCTAAAGCTTCGTTTTCTGGTCACTCCAGGTTAGTTCGCTGACAAATCCTATGTTCATCCAAAGAAAGAACAAGTGGGATTCATCATTTAGCTCAGCAGGGTGAGAGTAGATTGGGATACAGTGGAACCTCGACATGCGAATGTCCACCTTACAAATTTTTGCCGCAATATATATATATATAGAGAGAGAGAGAGAGAGAGAGTCAGACAAAAAATGTGTACACGCTTCAGGAAAAGAAAAATTGTCTGATGTATATTATATTTAATATTAATAATATTATCATAATATAATTATACTGTACTGTATATATAGGAATAAATTTAGTATTAAAATATTTTATACATTTTTAAGTAATGTTTGTATTGTTCTAATTAAGTTTTTTCTTTTCCTAAACTTTTTATACCCTTTTTAGCTGTCTCTCTCTCTCTCTCTCTATCTATGAATGATGAGATGTTCTCCAATACAGCAGGTGGCAGTATGCACTTTTGGTTGGTTTGGCATACAGGGGCAAAAGACATGGATAAATGGAAGTCAACATTTGTGCTATGCTTAATATTGTTAATATTTTGAAAGAGCAACACTTCCACCAGACTTCCTACTTTAGTAGCTGTGGCAGTACGGTTCAGAGGATGAGACTGTTGATTGCTGTGTACATCTGCAATACTGCTTTTAGAGATGGTTGGCTTTCTAATTTGATCTGAACCATGGCTGAGTAAACTGTTTCATGCCCAAGAACACCTTTTCAAGTGAAGTCAAGCACAGTTCGTTGATCCATGCCTACGCATCGTACAGAGTGTTCACATTCAGCAAACATACCGGACTTTGGGGTCAAGCGTATTTAAATCCTTGCCCAGCTCCATAATATGAAAGCATCCTAAAATGTTTTTTAATATGTACCTGGTATTACTTACACACTCTAAAACCTCCAACTAGATAAATGTTGAATTAATTAATATTATATTAACTTTTGTTGATAAAACAGGTAACACTGTTGAAGACTTTGAAAACTTTAAAGTCAGCAATTTACCTTCACTGAGATGCAATCATGTGATCATGTGATAGCGAGAAAAAAATGTGCTTAACAGTTAAGGAGTATTGGCACCTCAGTACTCTGACAGAGTCATTAATGCTGATCTACAAGTGTTATATCGGTTAACTTATTTGTATAATAAAATACAAGTTTCACTGGAAAAACATATAGTTCTCCTTAACCAGAGCTCTGCTGTGGAGGATTCGGTCAGAGGGGTGACGTCTGGTCTTTAGATCTACAGGAGCAGCATAAACAAGGTGTTGGAGGGTGCTGTAGTCTTTGGTGGCCTGGGTGCCTATGCAGAAGCTTTAGGAGTGATGTTTTTTTTGTTTTTTTTATATGGAGAGACACGCTTCCCTTCATAAGTTAAGGCAAACTCTTATTGCCTTAGACTAACATAGATAAGTATCTGGTGTTAGTTTATTGACCTTTAAACAAAACAGATTTATCTTTGACTACTTTTGGAAGAAAAAGAAGATTTTTTTTTTTAGTAATGTTTGTGTGTTTTAATTGCTGGGGTATTTTTAGGCCAATTTGTTTTTTTTATAGAAAAACAATCACTTGAACCAACTATATCAGTGGGCAACAATGGGAGACAACTTACCTTTTTGAATAGAGGAAAAGTTGGGCTACTGTAAGTCAACCCTAGAAAATAATGCCGACAACTAATACTACTTGAGCTGACTTAAATATTTGAATTACAAGTGGAGTCAACTTAAGATTTTGAACTGGGTACACGCTGTGTTAACTAATCAGTAATGTGAAATATTTCATTTGGCCAGCAAATTTCTCTAAAAGTTAAGTAAACTTAAAAAAGCTGTGCAACTTGTTACTAAACTTTTTTACACTGAGGCGGCTTTTTATTTATTTATTTTTTACAGTGCAGTTGCTCACCTTACTGTACTTCAAATAATGGCCGATGATGCAAATTACACTTTACCGTTCACCGTACATTTACACTTTACCGTTCATCTCCTTATCATTTCCATATCAAGGTTTACTACCTAATGGACACTTTTACAGTAAATGTTTTGTCAACAAGTTATAAGGAGCTGCAATGTGAAGGGGGAATTTGTGACATGACGTCAGTGTAAATGTTTGACGCACAACCACTGTTGTATTTATAGCCATTAACTGTTCATTGATGTTTAAGCATTGTATAATTCATTCATGTTATTTTCTTATCACAAACTCTCCAAATAACAAATTCGAGGTAGTTTTAATGAATTATAAGGAACTTTGACAATTTTACTGTAGGCTTTGGTTTACTTCAAGACAACTCTTCTGCACACAATAGCAGCATGAAAGCAATTCAACCCTGGATCAAATCACTTGCAAACCTAACATTTTTGTTTTGATTGTGGCACTGAACCCACATCCTATGAACCCACTCAACCCACACAGCTTAGAGCCTAAAAAATTTATTGAATGGGGTAGTTACAGTAAACAGGGAAACTAAATGGAAACATACAACATGCGAGTTATGTGAAACGACATAGATCAGACTAGTCCAGGGTGAATATCATGCATGAGGCCACACCTACTGTATATTTAGTATATAAAAAAATTGGGGAGGGGGTATTTCATTGTAGGTCTCTGAATATTGACCGTTTTGGGGAAAAAAAATCCTTCCAATGTGAATATATTTTAAAACACTATTTTCGGGGTCAACATGTAAACAGGAGAGACTTGGTTTTTATCACCTCGGTCCCAGGAGGTGCGACTCGACAGTGCTAACCACTGCACCGTCATGCTGCGTATCTTAACGTTCCAATAAATTAAATGATGTAGATTAAATTAAAGAAATAGGAACAAATGTTTTACTGTGACAGGCTGCAAAGTGCCTGAAGATACATCTTAAAAATGTGTTGTTTATGTACCAACCTCAGCAGGAGCCTTATTTCCCCTCTCGTCTGTTCCACCCACTCAGCATTCAGCATCAGGAGTATACTAATCACCGGGTCTTGTCTTATAATAAAGTTTTTTTTAATGAATCATAGGTCACTGTGCGGCTTAACAAACATTTGTTAAAAGCATTTCTCTGAAACTGCTCAGGTACAGGGACTGGACTGAAAGTGAGAGACAAAAAAGACCTTCAGGAGAACTATTCCTCAAGACTGCATTAAAAATACAACAAAGTCTTAGCCTTTGAGAAAACGCTCTTTTAAAAAAAATTAGGGGGACTCAAGGCTTCTGCGCAGTATAATCCACGCTGTTCTGGGTGGATTAAAATAAATGAAAGAATACTTCATACCATCCTTTCCCCATCCTCTTTATCTGACCCGTGAATGAAATCATTTTGCGAAGATATTTCCGGCCCTCAGGCAATGTTTGTTGCTTTTTAAAAAATAAACTAATAATCTAAAGTATTAACTTTAATCTGATTCTGACTCAGAGAAAACTAAATTATTACTGACATTCAAATCTTTTTGGAAATGTTAAACGCTTATACAGATTAACCATTGAAATGTTATTTTTCTTGACCTCTTACCTTTTTTCTTTCATCACTTCACTTCCCACGGAGCTCTAATCTAATCACGGTGTGGCACATCAGTCCCACTGGGGGGAAAGAAAAGAAAAGTATATAGAAAGAAAACTGTAGTTGATTAGTGGTGGCTTTTCAACTCATTATCTCAGTTAGTCATTCTGTTTTTCACCTTTTCCTCTCACACACCTGCTCTCCATTTTTCATCTCTCTCTCTTTATTGCAGATTTTGTCATTCTTTTGTATCCACAATCCTGTCTGTCTAAAAATATATCAAGGCATTAAATGTTCTTTCTCTCATTATTGCACACAGGGTTTGGACTATGGAGCTTTCAATAATAATAAAAAAAAAGATCAAAATTACTCACTTCACCTGAAGAGAAAGAAAAGTTTTTTACCTTACACACTTTCAGACATTATTAAGAAACTGCTTTCTCCATTTAACACTTTTTTTTTCTTCCCTTGCCACAACCCCATACCTTACTATTCTCCTTGCTGGTGCAAATTAAAACTGATCCAGACACAGCATTTCCAGCTTTGCACTTGGTGTGGTGTCTTTAACTTTAACACACCTCTGCATTTAAAGTAAAAAAAAAACAAAAAAACTAATTTTAATTCAGCACGGCACATGATGATGCTGCGCTTTTTAATCCCTACTCAATTTAAATATGCTGTACTGCTGTAAAAATGCTGTTCTTCTCTTTAACACATGAAAGGGTCACAAATGAGATGCTGGGCTTTTCCAAGAAAACTTTTATCCCCAATTATTTTAAAGTGTTGTTTAACTTGCTAAATTTTCTATTGCACTCTGTAATACTGACTAAATTAAAATATTGTATTATTAGTTATAAGAATTTCCATATAAATATCCTATACCATTTTCAATTTTCAGTTCCTATTTCAAGTCCTAAGACTTTTTTACTTAGTTACTTTTTTATACATTTTAAAGATCTAAATTTTTTTCTCTAAATTTTCTCTAAATCAAATACACTGCCTGTCATTCTGACCCTTTAAACTTTTTGTTAACTGATTTTTAACTGATTACGGTGCACAATGGGGTGTCCAGTTAATGTGTGAAAATGATTCCTTATGCTCCCAGAACCAGTGTTTCACAATCCTGGAATATATTCGTGCCATCAGGGAAGAAAAACTCCATAGATGTGATAACCTGGTCATTCAGTACATTCAGGTCGTCAGTACAGTACATTCTTGGAGACGTTAATATAATAAAAAATGTTCTTACATGGGAATAATGGCATTCTGTGACAAAAAGATATCGTTCTTGACTGGGGAAGGATGAGACGTCTCGAGGAATGATTTGTTCAGTGAAATATCATAGGTTGTGTACGGGAATTAGTTAGTCTGTTTCGAGTCCTTGGGTTTCCCAAGCCGTCCGTTCATCACTTTACAGCCCCACATTGAAAGAAAGAAGTCTGTGCAGGAAAGAGAACTGATTAGTGCATCTGTTTCGAGTTACGGATTTTTCGAGTCGTTTTTTCATCACGTCACAGCCACATGAGCTTAAGCTATGCAGTCTGAGCCGGAAAAGGATCGATTCGTTCATCATTCGAGTTATTATCGTAGACTAAATACCCAGGTAAATAATGAATTAATCTTTTCTTTTTCTTATACTGTAACATTATATTTTTGTCTTGTTTGTTGTGTAAGCAGCGTTCGCGTAACTAGTAGATGTTAGAGAAGTAACAAGCAACATTTCAATTACGTTTTGATAAAATGAACAAAATGACTCGGAAAAAGATTCGTTCATTTTGCTGAACGACACTCAAATGATCCGAGTCGGTAAAATGATTCGAACTTTCCAGCACCAAAATACATTAAACTAGATGAACCAAATACTTATAGTCTCACAATTAATAAATCATTTTGTACATTTTCGGGAATCAGACAGCAAATAACAGGTAGGGATTTGAGAAAGTGAATAAACCCTTGACCACACTCACCACCGGAATCCTTCATTTAAAACATTAAAGCAGTCTCACTGGGGGAAAAATATGACGTGCGAAAAAAACATTGCTTTTTATTTGTTACAATCATTTGTGCAGATTGTTTTGAAAGTCAGACAGTAGATGGGAGATAATTGCATCCAGAAACTAAAGCTATGAAACATCAGTCAATACCCACCATAGGATCGGTGTGTGTTTGGATCTGTTGCTTTTCTGTGTCGAACATAATTTGCAATGAACAAGAAAAATAGTCCCAGTTTAAATGTTGCTTGCTGTGCTTTCAGTCAAATCATGTCTATGTGTTACGTATCTACACAGAACATAAATTGCTGTTTTTATGTTCTACTTGCTACTGGAACAAAGCTGGGTTGATGTGCTTGGAATTTCTTTCATTACTATTATTATTATTGCATCAGTAGAATTGTTTTAAAGATCCTGTGCCACCATTTAAACACCCAGGTTCCCTAACGACGCTGTTTCCATCACTAATCCTGACATTAATTAAATTTCAGACGCTATTCTTTCCAGCAAAGCTGTGCGCCCAGAGCTGCCTCGTATCTCAGAAGCAGTCTCTCCAGTGATGGTCTGGCCTTTGAAACTTGCAAATCTCCTGTTAAATTGTAACCTTACGCATTCCAGCAGAGCAGACAAAAAGCCGTCACAGGTCAGTAATGAAAGGACACGCTGGCAGAAACATCGGCTCAGATAAAGAGTGTGTGGCTGAGAGAGACTGACCCGTGTGATGAGGCTGGAGTTGAGCCGCGTCTCTGCCTGCCAATTAGACCATGTTTCGCCGGTTTTTATGCATACAAGCGAGACGACATGCAGCAATGGCTCCAAAGCCATATGTTTAAAATGTAACGTAGCGTGCAAACAAAATAAAAACAGAGCAATAAATTACATATTTGTTTTTTCCACATTATGTAACTTTTCACTTTTTTGCATTCAAGAAACAATACAAAAATGTGTAATAAAGCGTGTGATGTCTGTTGCAGGAGTCACGGTTTTCACATTAGCAATTAAGAATGGAAAAAAACATTTTTTAAATATCAATAATAATTTCAATAAATTTATATTTTCCAAATGCACATATCTGGATCTTTGCTCGAACCTGGAGACTGATAATGACAGTCTAATCTGCGAAGGTAAGTAAAAAATTATCCGCACTCTGGCTGTAGAATTAATTTTTTATTTGCTTTTAGAAAAGGCAAATACATCAGTTTTTGGCATGACCTCTTAGCTTTTCAAAACACTTTGTCTGTGTGTTGACAAGCTTTCGTATTCCCTGCGAGCCACGAATGCACCGCTGTCTTCACTTCCTCATCAGAAGTGAATCTTCATCCTCAAAGTGATGCTCTCAGGGGAACAAACAGGTGAAAGTCAAATGAAGTGAGATCAGGACTATAGGGAGGATGATTTTAAGTTTTTGCAGAATGTGGGCAGAGGTGTGCAATATTACGAAACTCTCAGATATCAGTCCTCTGTGTTTAATCTAAAGTTAAGTCTTCAGCTCTTCAATAAGCGTCTCACCGTGATGAGCGCTGTTGATTGTTGAACCTTTTTCCTGATAATGTTCCAATACTTCTGGCCCTTGAGAATCCCAAAATAACTGTAAGCGTTGATGAATTTTTCAGCTGATGGTCAACTTTTGAATGTTTTCTCTTTCGGTGATTAAGGATGTTTTCGTTCCATACTCTGCCGTTTACTCTCAGACTCGTAGTGATGAATCCGGTAATGATTTTCTTTAAGAAACTTTCACCTTCCTTATAGTATCACTCCACATTTTGCAGATATCCAAACACTTCTGTTTATGATCTTACATGGGTTGTACCACGAAAAAATCATCACTGCACGCTGCTCCTCTTTTATGCAAATCACAAGCAGGGTGTCTGTTTTTGCTCGCACCACAGTTACAAATGCACTGATGTAAGACATTCACACCTGCACAGCAGACGGAAGCCCTGAACAGAAAGCGCTGGTAAGACTGTGGCCAACAGAAGTTTTATTATAATCAGAGTGCGAATAATTTTTGACTCACCCTCATACTTATTTTTTTTTGCTTGGACTTTGTTCATTTTGTCTTAAGTGTTCTCACATCAGATCATTTGATCCACAAAATCTGGCACAGGATTCCAGCTCAAACCCTCCCATTTTCTAAATGAGTTTGGGAACAGCACTGTATGTAATGGCTGGGTTGTATGGCACCCAAGGACCCAACAGTGGCGAAGATCGAACCCCTGACTATCTGGTCAGCGACCCAGAGCCTCAACCGTCTAATCTACATTCTATATATAAAAAAAAAAAACATTCTTCATACATACAGTACATTCTACATACAGTATCCATGTTCTAAAAATATGAATAATAATAGTTTAGTTTGGGTTTCAATAGGAATATAATTTGTGGTAATAAGATGTTAAAACATAGTTGTTAGCAGAAATAATGACTAGTCATAGCGAGGCAGTCCTGGGGTTAAGAGCCTTAGACTTATGAAAAAAACTGCCATAAAGGCTATAATAATAAACATTAGATACACAGTGTTAGATACACTAGTTTGTAATAACACTCTGCTATTTCAGTGGTTTATGGAGTATGGAATTAAATTTGTTTCAAAAAACAGCAAAGATTGAAGAAAAAAAAATTTACTGGACATGAATAAAAAATAAGTACAAACAAAAACTTACATTCAATGTAAATTTTTGCTTCTCATTTTAGCAGTTTCGCTGCTGCACTTTGGTATTTTGCTTTGTTTTTGCTTCTTATTTGGAGTTCTGACACAAATGCACCATGTGGCCGTGTCTTATAGGGCTGCTTACTCATTGGCAAGCCGCTATGGGGCAGGTCTTAAAGTGCTGTATACTCATTTCTAGGACTTTTAAGAGTGGACATGTATATCAGACTTAGGCTTACAGTACATGAGCCGAATTATTTCCAAAGTGAATCATTCACTGTCATAAACACATTGTTTGTCAAGCATGGATTTGCCCTATTTTTTCTGGGTTAACATGGACACATCCCTATTTAATGTGTTATCATTTAATATATACTTATTTCATAGAAGAAGACTGCCATCCAGCGCCACTTTTAGTTAGACATGCTAGGGTTTGCCATCCCTAGCGAAGCACCACCCCACTCCCCCCCACAAGGCATAATGCTGCCACCCCTGTGGTTCACGATTGGCATGGTGTTCTTTGGTTTGCAAGTGTCCCCTTTTTTTTTTCACTCCAGACATATTAAGGCCAAACAGATCAGAGCGAATTTCTCAAAAGAAATAAGATTATTATCCCCATGTGCAGCTGCAAACCAATTTTTTGGCAGTTTTGGAGCACTTCCTTCTTCGTTGCTGAGCAGCCTTTCAGGATACGACAGTCTGTTTATCTGTGGATATAGAAACTTTTGTACCAGGTATGTACCTTCCGATCAGTAGAACAGCTCCTCAACCACTACCCCAGCTACCCCTGACCTACAAATTCGGCTTAAGGACAAGATAACAAGGACATAGTCACGGATCTTATTTGTACCCTGGGCACAACCTGTCTGTACGTATGGCTTATGCTGCACCGTTTTGTAAAATAACAAATCATCAGTGCATGTAATTTATTCTTGTGAAAGAATTAGTTAACTAATTATTTTTATTTGACTCTGGAAGACGAGCATGGAGTGAAGCCTGGTGCTTTGGCAGCCATGTTTAAGATATATACAAAATATGCCATTTGTTATAGTATCTGAGTAATTTCACAGCTCAGACAGGGACAATGTTTAATGTCTAAAAGAGACTTCCAGCACATTAGCAAACACTTACACACACACACACACACACACACACACACACACACACACACAAAGAAATGCAATTCCCATAGTTATTCTTCACAGAACCCTTAACCTTGTTCACCGTCCACAGATTTCTTATCACGTACATTCGATTTCAATTGTCTCCCAGCTAAAAGCATACACATACACTCACACACACTGTGAAGCCTTTTTCTTTTCCTGTTTTTTTTTTCCACTTGCTAAGTTTTGTTTTTTAGTCTTTATCTTCATTCGTGTTTTCCAATCCCCCCAACCTGTGACCATTCTTCCATTTGAGTTTCGCCTCATGCTTTGGACAACAATTACCTCTAGTTTATTTGTTTTTCACCTGTACTCACTGCCTCTCTACCACTCCAGAGTCCATGCACTTCTGAGTCCATGCCTCTGCTCGCCCACCAAATCAATTGCACATTGCACAACCAGAGAAATATGACAGCAATCCTAATAAATGCCAAGGTTTCTGCTACAGTGTCCACTGTATTTCTCCATCCAGCAACTGGCTGCAGAGCATAACGAAATAATTCAATTAGTGCCACAACTCTCTGGAAAAACATTTACCTTAGCAACAGCAATGTGGACACAAGGAGCCAAGATCACCAAATATTTATTTTAAAAAAAAGTTTGACCTTCATGAGGTCAAATGATCTGGTGAACAAGCGTTTCCCCAAACATGGGGATTGGGGAAAAGCTTTAGAATTCTGGGGCAGATACTATATGTGATCGTTCAGAAGTAGACTTAAACCTGACATATTCACTTAATTGGCCTGATGCTGTAGTCATACAACTCTGTACAATCTAATCAACCCGGCCATCCATCTGGATAAATTACTCAAGAAGAAAAGACTAACATCAATATTACCCGATCCACCCTGCCAAGCTGAATAGCACATGCAAGTTAGTAACACCAGACTGAACTAAGCAGGAAGTGAAAAGCCAGTCATGCCATAATGTCATCTTTAGCCAAGAAAATGAATCATAGAAGTGGCTACTGAGGTATCAAACACTTATAACCCAGAAAGCTGCCAAAAATTTTAACTTGCAAGAACTTCACACCACACATCACTCCCTGACTCCACATCTACTGTGCAGTAGCTAGGAAGGGTCTTATCATTTACTGCACTCGTCTTCTATCCTGGAGACCACTGATTTGCATTATGAAACTACACTAAACTACTTTTAACCCACCCCGGTTTTAGGTATTTAAGCCACCAAAAACAACACTGATCCCTTTAGGCATGACTCTATACGACCTTAGGGGGTGTGCTGTGGTATCTGGGACCAGGACATTAGCAGCAGGTCTTTTAAGTGTTCAGCACGCGCCCTGGTTGCTCAATCAGATTGAGATCTGGTGAATGTGAAGGCCAAGTCAACACCTTCAGCTAAGCCCCTTTAAAGCAATTTGTGTTGCGTTGGCTTTTTTGTGGGATTAGACTGGATGGACTGGCCTTTGGTCCCCAGAGGCATAGATGAGCCTTGGCTGCTCATGATCCTGTCTCCAGTTTGCTGGTATATATTTGATTCATCTGATGTTTGTGTTAATATTATGGCTTATCCATTTTAGTTACTAACTCATCCATGATTCCATTGTGCTTAGGATTCTGTGGTCCAAACAAAGCGATTCAACCATCAATCATATTTTTGTCAACTACCATAGACAGCCCTGAAATGGAAACTGACCAAATCCCTGAAATTCCTCTTGAATACTTCATAAGGTTTTCAAAATAAAAAAAAAGCTTTCCCTCTTACTATCCATATGGCTTTTTCATTGATTTGTTATCTAACAGCACAGCAGTATGCTCAAAAACATACCTCTTGTCCGTAGCAGAGACAAGGCTATAAAGGAATCCATTTTGAAAGCATTGAAACAGGGCTGTGTGAGACCATCCAGATCACAGTCATCTGCAGCCTTCTCCTTTGTGCAGAAAAAGAGGGGGTGGTCTTTGGCAAAGTGTTAAACATAAAGGCCTGAATTCAGTAACAGTCAAATATAGGTTACCTTTACATCTGCTATTAACAACACATGAGAAGATCCGAAAAGAAAACCTGTCCCAAGGAGTGCCTACAATTTATTTTTCTTTTGTGAAAGTGATGAATGGAAGGTTGTATTTAGAACCACCTTGGGTCACTATGAATACTGTCTTGACAGATTGACTGGTCCACACCCCTTCTGTTTTTCGAGCATTCAGAAATGATGTGCTCAGACACGTTAGGAAAAAAGTTTTTTTTTTTTTTTTTTGCATATTGTTATTGCGTTCATAGATGACATTTGAGATACTCTCCATTCTTTAAGATCCAGGTTTGTCATGTCAAAAAGTCAGAATAAACTTTTCAGCAACTGAAGAATGCCCTTGCTGCTGCACCCATTCCCTCTCAGAGAACACCCAGATACTAAGCTTCTCTTTATTTTGTAAGTAGATCCCTCAGAGACAGGAGTTGCAGCAGTGTTGTCACAACATCAAGGAGAACCAAAGAAATTTCACCCCATAGCATTTTTCTCAACAGAACCCTCTTACACGGAACACGATTATGATTTTGACAAGAAAGAACTCAGACTAGCCCTTGAAAAATGATGCAACTAGCTCAAGGGAGCGGAACATCTTTTCATTGTATTCACAGGCCATCATCATCTGGAGTATATGAACACAGCCAAACAGTCAAGACAGGCCTGACGGGCACTTTTCTTTTCCAGTTAAAACTTTTTCAGGCCAGGCTCTAGGAACACAAAAGCAGACACTGTCTCTTGCATGCACCCATCACCAACCAAAAATAACTAACTCCTACAACCAATGTTTTGTAGGAAACCTTACTTTGGACATTAATTTAGAAATCATTTAAGTACATGAGAATGATTCCATTCAGAAAGGTTCTGACAGAAAGACCTCCATACCACCACTCCTAGGAGCACCTAGGAGTTCATAATATGTATCAATTGCTGAACAAGCACTGGTTGCACACCATGACAACAACAATGGCCTGTTCCATTGCACCCAATCCAAACTTCCCAGAAATTCCCAAGCATTCAGTGATTGGTTTTATAAATGATAATAAGGAGATCTGAGAGAGTACATTTACATTTAGACATTTGGTAGACTCTCTTATCGAGAGTGACTTACAAATTTGCTTTGAAGTTTCCATCATTAGACAGATCCTTACACTGGTTACGAGTAGGGTTGCCACCTGTCCTTTAAAATACGGAATCATCCCGTATTTGAGAATGAAATTGCATGTCCCGTTTTGAATCAATACGGGATGGGTTTTGTCCCGTATTTTTATCTTTTTTTTTAAGCAGCGTCTCATGCAAAACATTCCAAACGCATTTTATGAAGATGCCTCCTTTCCTACTTTTGATTGGGTAATACTTGATGTCATCATTAGTTTGATTGGTCTTTTTAACTGTCCAGTGAGGAGGGCGGGTCGTTTAAGCAGAGTCTGCAAAGTGTTGGCAGAGAGTAATATAAAAAAATGGCAGATGCTTCTCCAGGTAACCCCCCCGCGTCTTAAAGTCTCAGAGCTTAAACGCAAGCGGCTGCAAAAATACCGCAGAGAGTGGGCGGAAACAAATACTTGGCTGCAAAGTGTTAGCGGAAATTGCTATCAAGGCAACTGCACAATTTGTCGGAGAGCGTTCTGTGTGGCTCATGGTGGTCTGTCAGACGTGCGACAACATGCCTCCGGAGAGAAGCATTCCCGCAATGACAGAGCTCACAAAAATCCAAGCACAGACAGACAGTTCTTCGTACCCCAAGTCTCTCCCGAAGCAGACATGGTAATGACAGTGTAATTATTATCAACAATATTAA
>JAQMYJ010000009.1:25589813-25605414 GCA_030014305.1 Clarias laeviceps
TTACACATTAAGTTTACTGAAAGTAAAAACAGTTGAAAGTCAGAGGACGTTTCTTTTTTTGCTGAGTATATATAGTTGTAGTGCGTTTATGTGCCTTTGTTTGGCGCCACCAGCTCAACATGACTCAAAAATCATCCCGGCATATTGTATAATATACATATTGATATTATTGTCAATTTATTCAAATAAATTACGTTTGTAAATCTAATACTATTAAATCTAATTTTATTTAATTTGTTATCCAAAGCATACCAATTTTTAACTTACCTGATTTTATTTTTTTTACCTGAGTTTAAATTTTGTCCTTAATTTAAATGTTTACGTATATGAATCCATTTACATTTAGGCATTTGGCAGACGCTCTTATCCAGAGCGACTTACAAAACGTGCTTTGAACTTTACATCACTGGATAGATACTTACACTGGGTGACTAGGTTAGTAACTAAGTGCCATCAGTCAAACACAACTGAGAAGAATTTTTTTTAATTAATTTATATTTTTTGGATAATTAGGCCAAGTATTGAAGAAACGGCTGTGTCTTGAGTCGTTGTTTAAAGATAGTCAAAGACTCTGTTGAACGGACATCTGTTCGTTCCACGACCTAGGTAGGTGCCAGAACAGAGTCTGGATGAATGTCGTCCTCAATCCCTGAGAGATGGTGGGACGAGGCAAGCAGTGCTGGAGGATCGGAGGGAACGTGATGCAGTACATGGTATGTTTAGAGCAGAGAGGTAAGTGGATGCTGGACCATTTTTAGCTTTGTAGGCGAGCATCAGGGTTTTGAATTTGATACAGGAAGCCAGTGGAGGGAGCGGAGGAGTGGGGTTGTGTGGCAGAGCTTGCGAAGGTTGAAAACGAGTGCTGCTGCATTCTGGATCAGTTGCAGAGGATGAATCGTGGACAGAGGCAGACCTGCCAGGAGTGAGCTGTAGTAGTCCAGTCTTGAAATAACAAGGGACTGAACAAGCACCTGAGTAGTAGCCTGTGAAGAAAGAAATGGACAGATTCTTCTGATGTTGTAAAGAAGAAATCGACAAGAGCGAGTAAGGTTAGCAATGTATGGGGGAAAAGGACAGATGATTGTCGGTTACCCCAAGATTGTGGGCCGTGGCTGAAGGAGTGATCTGATTGTTGTCCAGGTATATTACAAGGTCTTGACCTGGGGATGAGTCACCAGGGATGAACAGCAGTTTGAGCTCCAGCTGATGAGCTGCCATCCAGGATGAGATGTCTGCCAGACATGCTGAGATCCATGTGATGATATGACCTTACCAAGAGACCGGGTATACAGGGAGAACAGAAGAGGAACAAGTACTGAGCCCTATGGGACACCAGAGATGTGGATCCCCTCCATGTCATATCTTCTAGATAAGAAGCAAACCATTGCCACACTGTTCCACAGATTCCAAGGCTTGTAAGATTAGATAATAGAATCTTGTGGT
This sequence comes from Clarias laeviceps, assembly GCA_030014305.1. Taxonomy (NCBI): domain Eukaryota; kingdom Metazoa; phylum Chordata; class Actinopteri; order Siluriformes; family Clariidae; genus Clarias; species Clarias laeviceps. The sequence goes on from JAQMYJ010000009.1 coordinate 25,591,257, forward strand.
TCACTGTGTCAAATTGTTCACTGCGGAATGCCGCAATTTTCCCATCGTAGAATGTGGCAAAGTTGTCAGCAGTCAGAGAGGATGGGGCAGGAGGAGTCGGTGGGTGGAGTAGTGAGGAGAAGATGTTGTGGAGTTTGCCAGGATCATGTGCAGAGGCTTCCAGATTTTCTCTGTAGAAGGCAGAAGTCACGTCACATGAGAATTTGGAGAGAAGAGCCCGGTAAGAGACAAGATCTGCATCAAGCTGCGATTTCTTCCATATTCTCTCTGTAGTTCTTATTTCTCTCCTGTTTTTGTGCAATACATCAGATAGCCAAGGAGCAGGATAAGTATTTAGTCAGCCACCAATTGTGCAAGTTCTCCTACTTAAAAAGATGAGAGAGGCCTGTAATTTTCATCATAGGTTTACCTCAACTATGAGAGACAAAATAAGAAAAAAAAAAAATCCAGAAAATCGCCTTGTAGGATTTTTTATGAATTCATTTGCAAATTATGGTGGAAAATAAGTATTTGGTCAATAACAAAATTTCATTTCTGTACTTTGTTATATACCCTTTATCGGCAATGACAGAGGTCAAACGTTTTCTGTAAGTCTTCTGCTGGTATTTTGACCCATTCCTCCATGCAGATCTCCTTTAGAGCAGTGATGTTTTGGGGCTGTTGCTGGGCAACACAGACTTTCAACTCTCTCCAAAGATTTTCTATGGGGTTGAGATCTGGAAACTGGCTAGGCCACTCCAGGACCTTGAAATGCTTCTTACAAATGCTTCTTACGAAGCCACTCCTTCATTGCCCAGGCGGTGTGTTTGGGATCATTGTCATGCTGAAAGACCCAGCCACGTTTCATCTTTAATGCCCTTGCTGATGGAAGGAGGTTTTCACTCAAAATCTCACAGTACATGGCACCATTCATTCTTTCCTTTACACGGATCAGTTGTCCTGGTCCCTTTGCAGAAACAGCCCCAAAGCATGATGTTTCCACACCCATGCTTCACAGTAGGTGTTCTTTGGATGCAACTCAGCATTCTTTCTCCTCCAAACACAGTTTCATCTGACCATATGCTCTCTAGCATACTTCAGAAGGGCCTGGACATGTACTGGCTTAAGCAGGGGCACGTCTGTTCTGGAGCCTCTTAAAGAAGAAGTTACAGGTCTGTGAGAGCCAGAAATCTTGCTTGTTTGTACGTGACCACATATTTATTTCCCAACATAATTTGCAAATAAATTCTTTAAAAATCCTACAATGTGATTTTCTGGATTTTTTTTCTTATTTTGTCTCTCATAGTTGAGGTAAACCTATGATGAAAATTACAAGCCTCTCTCATCTTTTTAAGTGGATGAACTTGCACAATTGGTGTTTGACTAAATACTTTTTTGCCCCACTGTATCTGTGACTGGGGAAGTGCGGCAAAAAGTGAGGTCATGAGAATTCCCTCCCTTGTGTGTGGGAGGGCGACTGTTTAGAGTTGAAATCTCCTAGAACAGTGAGAGGAGTGTTATCAGAAGGAAAAAGACTAAGAAGCATGTCCATTTCATCCAGAAAGTTTCCTCGAGAGCCAGGAGGACGGTAGATAACTAGTATGTGGAGGTTAATTGGAGAGGTTACCTTAACTGCATGAAATTCAAATGATGAAAAACTGAGATGAGACAAGGGGATAGGAAGAAGGACCATCTCTTAGACAACAGCAGACCCTTACCACCACCTCTGCCAGTTTTTCGTGGAGAGTGAGAGAATGCATAGGCCGAGGATAGGGCAGCCGGTGTAGCTGAGTTCTGAGGAGATATCCAGGTCTCATTTTGAGCCAGATTTTTTTTTTTTTTACTTCGCTGTTTTACTTCATTTGCCTGTGTTCACTATATAAAATGTACTTTTAAGCAAACATTTGTTAGAATGAAACTTTTACTATTTCCACTAAGAGTTGTCACTTAGTCTGTGGGTTACCATGGCAATGTTCTTGAGAACTGTTGTATGAGAGCAGTTTTGCACTTATGCTGCTGTAGTGAGTATGAGCACTGCTTATACTCACTGCATGTGAGCCACATGTGACGTATTTTTCATTTATCGTCTATACCGCTCATCCTGTACAGTGTCGCGGCGGCCTGAAGTCTATCCCAGGAGACTTAGGGCATGGGGTGGCGTACAATCCATCACAGGGCACACACACACACTGGCCAATTTGGGAGCGGCAATTTACCTAATCTGCATGTCTTTGGACGGTGGGAGGAAACCGGAGGACCCGGAGGAAACCCATCAAGCACGAGGAGAACATGTAAACTCCACACACACAGATCGAAGGTGGAGACCATCGACCCTGTAGGTGCAAGGCCATAGTGTTAACCGCTTTCCAGTTATATTTACATTTAATGTTGTGTAACTTTTGATAGTCTAGAGTATACATATGAATAAGTTTTTTTTTTTTTTTTTTTTACTTATGCCACAACAGCTACAAACATTAATTCCCTCACAACACTTTCTGTTTTCTTTCTCTTTTAACTTACCCCCCCCCACACACACATACACCCAAAAAAGCATATCGTCATGCCATCCTCCATGCAGATCTCCTTTAGAGCAGTGATGTTTTGGGGCTGTCGCTGGGCAACACAGACTTTCAACTCTCTCCAAAGATTTTCTATGGCTTGAAATATGGAAACATTTCTTACATTGAAATGCCTGAAGATGTCAGAAAATTTATACCTTTACTATTTAGTGTTACAAAACACTGAAAGAACACTGGAGACTTATATTAAATAACTTGTTAAATAAGTATCTCACTACAGAAAACTTCACTGCATTCACCATTAACAGAAAGAGTACATTAATTTGAAGCTGTTCTACGGCCCGGCTGCTGTTATAGAAGATGAATCAAACACTCTGAAGAATCTGAATCCATAATCTTGGTGCTGAATCTGTTTTAAAGAGTTTATTGGTTGGTTTGAAGCAGGAGTAAAGTAATAAAATGGAGACATCATGGCCCTCGTCTGTCACCAATGACGCAAAACCCTGTGCATTAGTTTGAATTTCCTGAGTACTTCAGGTTCCTAAGTACTCTATTTTGAATTCTTTGTGAAAACCTGAAGGACTCATCAGATGTGCACCTCAGAAGTAAGAATACACTTAGTCATGAGGGATGTTGTGTGATGAAGGAAGATATCTGCCAGTCTGACACATGCACCCTCCGTCTGTTTCATATGGCCGCAGGAATGTGTCTTACAAACACTACACAAATTAAACTTTTACATTCCCCACGTGTACCATGTTAATCTTTAATTAGTCACATGGTTTATTAATTATTATCATAATGTATTATTTAAACATTTTGCACAATTTGTTGTTCAACACATTTGTTGTAGACTCCAGGCCCTCCACAACCATGTACAGGATAAGTGGTATAGATGATGAATTAATAAATTAATAAATATTTCTTTTTTTTTTTTTTTTACCTTTTTTAAAATTGTTTTAAAATAATTACAAATTACAAAATTACTAAATTTATTCACTATTTTTCATACCGCATTATGTTTGTGATTGTTGTCACATTATTTTAAGCAAATGATGCATTCATTTTATACGTGTTTTGTCAGCTCCACCGTAAGCACAGATGGGCGGGGTGCTTCAATTCACTCTCTGAAGGCAGCATAGCAACTACCATCCTGGTGTCAGAAAAGGGACAAAACACCACACAGATGAGTAGAATGTGTTGGATGCAAGAGGCATGGTCTTTCTTCTCTGCACTCTCCTTTGTAGATCCAAGGAAGCCTTGAACCTGGGACAACAGGACAAGAAGTGGACCGCGTCTTAGCTTTGGTGTCTCCTCCTGCCCAGCAGTTGACTGCCTTTCTTAACCATTCCTCAATGAGTAATTTCCCCTAACCACTAAATGCTTTACATAGTGTACAGCAATTTGTTCAGCTTTTGTTGTTTTAAAATGTGCTTTAAATACATTCGACTTGACTTCCCTTCAAAATGCAACTTAAATGTGTGAGCCATTATATAAACCTGTATCCACTGCTTGAGGACCTTTGACCACAATCGAACGACCACCTGTAATGTTTTCTGAACACATTTTTTATTACCTTCTATGCGAGTTTAAGAGATGGGGTTGTGCCTGGGTAATGCAGAGGCACCAGCTTTAACCTCTGGCTGCTAAGCATTTCAGCAAATACTGTATATCAACAAAATCCTCAAGGTTATAGTCCTTAGACCTTCTAGACTCTATGCTTAAAAGCCTTAAATTACCCAACCTTTCATCGCTTATTGTACTTCTTCAGTTGGTCTTTATGTAGTAATGCACAGAAAAACAGAGTTTACTGTACATCCTGCTTTTCTAACAGGTAAGGCAACAGCAACTGTGCAAAGTCGTGTCTAAAGCATGATATACTGTGAGCTTAAAAAAAAAAAAAACACAGTATATTCTGCTAAACTTCTGTATTCTCACAAGAAATCCCATACCCCAAGTCTTCAGTATAGCATGTGTATTTTGTGACATATACAGTCCAAATATGTCATCTTTATCACAAGATATGCCACTGGAAGAACTTAAAGCATGGATACCTTCCACAGCCTAACAATTTTCTTTTGAAAAATGTCTCTTTAGCTCACAAAGCGTAACGCTGAGGATGGGGATGAATGAGCAAAAGAATGCCTTTAACCATCTTAGTTTGTCTTCCTGCACAATGAGATGTGATGTAATGGCCTTCCAATCTGTAGATTGCTTTGCCTTGATATATGGGATGGGGAACAGTGGGCATTTTGCATTTTGGGGTAGGAGACAAAAGATTCTCCTAGATCACCACAAAATACAATTAAGATCTATAGTTATAAATAGTAGCTAGGAGAGAATAAATAAGAGGTACCACAACCTGAATGTTCAGTTCAGGTGGCTATTGTGCACTGCCTAATTACACATTTAAGTTTTCATACACATTTAAGCTTCGATTAACTATTTTCTTTCGCACAGTCTTATGTGCACAACATTTGCATTATTTTTGACTAAGAATTTGTATCGATGAAGTCTTCTCCAGGGTTAAGGTGTTAAGGACTCATTGTGTTTGCCAATTCATGTGTGAATCTTAAGCATTTGCTTATTTACTGTAAATTCAAAAGTGTACCCAAAAGACATATAATTAAAAGGGAATACTAATTTCAACATAGTATAAAAAGTATGTGACTGCATGACCATGGCTGGGTCAACCATTTTGCACAGTACAGTATGTATTATTACATTTTTAAAGTCAGCCTTTGAAGCTCACAATGAGCCATTTCCATATCTTTCTGTGTTCCTAATGACATTTGGTGGACATATGATATGAAAACATACATATTTTGTAAAAAGGTAAAGACATGTTCTGCATTGAGATTATTGTAATTGTCACAAAATCTTTCCACAAAGAAAATATTTAATCAGTGTGCATTACTTGTGCTAAAGGTGCCACTTCTCTAGTGCATTATCATGTCCTTGCCCTACTACTGTAGGTTATCTTTTATAATCAAGGCTGTTCTGGAGGGTTTTAATTATGTTGATCTATAGAATCTATAGTAAGTGCCCAGCTGCCTTAAAATATAAAATCTACAATGCATAAAAACCCTATAATAATAATAATAATATCTCTTGGGTGATGACATTTGATCCATCTTGCTTGTACTGTATTTTTGGCCTGATCTACCACAACGCTGAACTACTTGCTTACTTTGATTTCTTTAAGAATGGCTGCACAGATATTATCAGGACTGACCAGATTATGTCTCAGTATGTCATTTTGTCATATTTGTTTTTATATTGTCCAATATATTATGGTCGTTCCCCTTATTCACATTATGCACTGTCTCTGTGGCCTCTCACTGTGCTTTATTTTGGGTTTTCTGAGCAGGAGCTACCGCACCTACTGGTTTAATATACACTCTGTTTTCTTTTACATTTTTACTGTATCGTTTATTAGAGGGTTTAAGACAGAGGATTTTTTTTTATGTGTGTGTGTGTGTTTACAACCTGCCCATGCTATCATGGTACTGGTGTTATTAGCATAATGATTTAATTAGCTTCGGCAGCAAAACCACCAACACTGCACGTAGCTTCTTTCCAGTTTTTTCGGTAAATGGTGGATCCCTGCAGGTGGAGAGGCTAAAGTGTGAGCAGGCAAAACAATAAACTGCACCCTTCCTATGCAAATATTCCAGACATTTATTGGTGTTGCACCATATTTCTTGAATTAAGTTTCTATTTCTGTCCCTGTGGAGAGTTTGTGGGAAGATCTGAAGTGATGGCTGCTTTGAGCCCTTTGCCTTTATTGTGGAAATGTGTAAAATGGGAAATACTGGATAGGAGACAATTATCAGTATTATTTTTCCACACAAGGCTATTTATTACAGATATACATGTCCTCTAATTCTCTCTCTCTCTCGGTAAGTGTCTCTGCTTCACACTCAACCAAATTCATGTTCCAAAATCAAGCCTTCCGTTAACACACACACACACACACACACACACATACACACGTGAAGACTCTTCACTCCAAGCAGTTCCTATTTATTTCTTCATGTGGACACTAATTATAGCATACCTGACGGGCTAACTGTGACAGTAGGCGCAGCTGGCTCCTCTATCTCTGCCGACTCTAGATCCTTCTCCTGGGCACTTTCACTATGTTTTGTCCTTTCTCTCTCCTCCTTACCTCTTCACTCTCCTGCTGCCTTCTTAGTAAAGAAATCTGTTATCTCAATAGCATTCCCGTTTCTCATCACCCTAGTCTTTTTCATCTTCTCTTTGTATCAATTGGCAACAAACATGCATCTAACCATCTTTTTGGTTTCAGTAACCTAACACTAGCCTCACCTTCTACATGTGAATAAAGTTGGGATGTTTTATTGAAATACACAAGGCCTTCCCTGAAATAGACGTCATCTAAAACCTTGCCATACCTTTCAGCATTCATAATGCCTTTCAAAACATGCAAGCTGCCCGTACCATATGCACTTATGAACCCACATATTATCAGAGATCTTGCCTTTTAAACTAAACACTGGAACACGCTAGAAGGTTTAACTCCATTTTAGCCAGGAGGACATGGCGTCCATGATTTCCAACAATAATGTCAAATTTGGACTTGGTCCTTGGTCCAAACTTGGTCCATTTTAAATGAGCCTTGGCCCACAGGCAACAACACAGCATCTGGACCAGGTTCACATATGGTTTCCTTTTGCATAATAAAGCTTTAGTTGCATCTCCAAATGGCACGGTGGATTGTGTGGTGACAATGTTTTCTGGAAGTATTCCTGGGCCCATTTAGTAATGTCAATGACACAACCATGCCGATGAGTGATGCAGTGTCGTCTGAGGGCCAGAAGATCACAGGCATCCAACAAAGGTCTTTGGCCTTGTCCCTTACCCTAGAGATTTCTCTAATTTCTCTTAATCTTTTAACATTGTTATGCAATGTGGATGATGAGATTTGCCAAGATGACAACATCATCTCCCGTCAAGCTCAAGTTGGAGGCAGATGGAGTGGTCACCCAAGCTAAATGCATAACAGAGGCTAATGCGTTGTCCACCCAAACAAAACCCATGACAGAGACACATTAGGCAGCCTATCTTGTGTAACGAGTTCAGCCCATTTTTTCCACGGGCAGCACCATAAAGCACGGACACGAGGCGAGGTCTTACAGGAAAAAGGGTAGTTTATTTAGGAAGAAATGGGGTACGAAAGGGTTAAAGGAGGGAGGATGGGAAAAAAGGGGAGGAAAGAAAGTACACATGCAGGTCTGGTTGGCAGTGCCCCGCTGGCATGCGGGCTCAAGCTGGTGAGCGGTGGGCAGAGTGGCAGCGTGAGCCCGCACAAACAGCAGCTCCCGCGCAGATCGCGTTGACTCTCCTCTCGGAGCTGGCCGGATCGGCCCCTCTCAGCTCTCTCTGTGGGCGCGGCCTTAGACGGGAGTCCTTTCTGACGTCGGGCGGCTTTCCCCGTGACGTGTGCCCCTAGCGGCCTTTCCTTCATCAGCGGCAGGTCTGAAAGCTCGCGGCTGTCCTGCTTGTGGCGGTCAAAGGGAGAAATTCCGCTCCCTCTTTGAAGTCCCTGAGCGTGTTGCATAGCCCTGCTCATGTGCCACTCCTGTGAGCCTTTGACAGGTGGCTTCTACGTCCCTCCCGTGCAGCTCGCACGCACTTATGTCGCCAGGCGGCTTCTACGTCCCTCCAGTGGGACCCAAGCGCGTTACTAAAGTCCACCGCACCACGTAGACGTTCCAACCGACAGACCCCAAGCTATACTCCCCGCTGTGTTTTATAGTGCAGGGAGAAGCCCGGGATCATTAGTGGTGATAGCTCACCAGCCATGCCTAATTGACTCAGGCAATGACGTCTTCACTCCACCATGAACCTCCAGTAAGGATAATGTTACAGTATTTTGGAAGCAGACTCCAAAAGGGGCACCCAGATTCCAGGGATTATGCCTTTGCTCTGCCATCTAGCTCCCACCAATCTGTCCTCTGCCTCTCTTTTACGAGTGTGTGTTGTTGAGTACAACAAGAAACTATCTCAAAATCTGAAAATCTTGTGGACATTTTACCCAGGGTGTAGGACGATGTAATATCTAAACAGCACACTGGATGAGGATCTGGTTGCTTTTAGGGGTCATGCCTAAAACACACAGGCTTACTGGGAAACCTGCTGCCAGTATTCTTGAAAGGAACCCTGTGGTCCTTAAAATAACTTCAGGTCTTTAGGGGCAACATAATAGCAATTTCTTAGCCTCATATGCTCTTTATCAGAAGACATTCAGAAAGAACATGCCAGAGTTTCTTTCTGTCTTACTTTTTAAAAAGGACATGGATATTTGTTTTCCTCTAAAGGTGAGTTTACTGATCCAGTACACACCCTCTTGGCACCTTGTCCAGTGTGTATTCCGCCTCATGCCCTAAACCTCCTGGGATAGGCTCCAGGCCCCCCGTGACCCTGAATACAGGATAAAGCGGTATAGACGATGAGTGAGTGAGTGCTTTAAAGGAAAATTTCACATTTTACTTAATCCAGAATTCAAAGTATCATGTTTATATTTTCATTGCACCTTTGCAGCTTTCTTCTAGCTATTCTTGTAAGAGAATGCCATTGACCCATTGTGGTGTTCTTCAACATCCTGGATTTGTGAAACTAAAAGGCATATAGTATGTCTTGTGGATAGAGGTGAGTTTATGGTGGCACCCCTGATTCAAAGGCACCAACACTTTCTCCATCAATCAGGGATTTACAAGGGCCAGAAATAAGATCTACGGCCACCAGAGACAAGAGAGGACAAAAGGAAACGATGCAATCTACAGTATGTGCACCAAAGAGATGTCAAAAGAAGCATTATACAAGTTAGTTCTAATTGAGAAACCTGATTGGATGAGAGCTATTCCATGAGTAATGATCGATTTAACAGCAATAGGATTTGTAACTGTATGCATCACAATTATGTAGGTGCTCTACAATTGTTAATTACATTTACATTTAGCCATTTGGCAGTCGCTCTCTATCCAGAGCGACTTACAAAAGTGCTACACCGTAATTACACTAACTGTTGGTCGCAGAATGGGTGAAAGTAGGTACTGTATGTACAGTCTGAAGCTGCCAAAACCCTTATTCACAACCAGTCACAGAAGCACTTTCAGGAAGAAAAGTGGTGTCATCTTAAAAAAAAACACATTGCCCTGAAGTTATTTTATTTATGTATAATGAAAGATACAAAGATAATGAGCTTCTAAGACAAGGCTGAATCCTAAATCCTTCTCTAACGTCTGATCAAGAGAACTACTTGGTGTGTGGGAGAAGTGGATTGTTCACCCTACATAGTGCACTAGTTTGATGTTATTTCAGGTTTATCCCCAGAACTTAAGGTACTGTATGGTAGCCGATATTCTAGTGGAATAGGTGGAAATGCCAAATCAAATTTCATTACTTTCTTAGGACTCACCTATTGGCTACATGGTACTGGTAAGAATTGAAAAATACTTTCTCCCCTGTTAATTACATTTACTAACTGTCTGTCACCAGCTCCACCAGTCACAGTTGGTTAATTCCCTCTGATGTGGAAAGATATGTAACTGTTAAAAAAAATTACTGTTTAAGTTAAATAATAAATTATTTGTTGATAAATAAATGGTGTTTGCAGAACTGTTAAATAAAAGCAATATCACTCTTATGCTGTTGTACTGGATATCATCGTGGCTGTGATGACTATGACCACAGCACAGCCATGCTGATATTCATCACAACATCACAACCACACACACACACATGTTCTATACCACTAAAATAATGGTGTTAAACCAAATGTTCTTGTTAAACTTTGACACAAAGTAGACTTATTTAACACTTTGACAAAAAGCACAATATGTTTGTGTGAAATGGTTTAAAATGAGTTAATTAATAAAGACTGCAAAGGTCATGCTGGGTTGAAAAAGCACTCAGGGCTAGAGGCGTATTTCATCTACTGTAAATAGCCAGATGTATCTTTATAAAAAAAGGGGGGGAAAAGGAAATAGCAGATGGACACAGCATAATAAAACTAAATCACACTGCCAACATGTAAGTCAAAAGCATACACTTTATTACCAATGATAACATTGTAATTGGGAGCTCAACATTAAACACAGTGCTTGTACTGTATATCTACATGAATTGAAAGTCCCCATGCTCACAAATTAGCAAACAGAATTGTGTCCACGCTATCACCCCTTACCCTTCGCCGCAGGATTTACTCAGGGATTATAAAAACATGGGTTACTACAGATTATCATCGAACGCCAGACCATCAGGTACATTTTGATAAACCGAAATAAACAGCTTGTGCAGCTTGTGCAGCATATTTAAACACTTAGTATAAGTCGAAGGGAAATTATTCAACTAAATGCTGGTAACTCTGTTAAAAAAAAAAGAAGTGGAAATACAGCTTTAAATCTATTTATATTAAAGATCAACAACTTTAAATTCTTCACACAAGTTACAAAAGTATGAACATATAGTTTTACATAGATAGATAGATAGATAGATGCCCTGAGTGAAACTATTTTGTTGTTGCAATAGAATAAACAACGCGTTTTGCCAAAAGAACACAAATATCAGTAACCGTAAATTATGTAAGAAGAAAATAAAATACAATAAGATACATGTACAATAATTATATAAAAAGAAGAAGAAGATTTGTAACTCAGGTACAGAACAAACTGATTTTACTTCCTCATATAGCCCAGAAAAATATTAGATAAGATCAACATGAGGGGTGGGCCTTAGTGGATAGCACCGTCACCTTGTATCTCCAGGGCCTGGGTTCGATTCCTGGCCAGGCTTGGTGAGTTTCCTCCGAGTAGTCCGGTTTTCTCCCACAGGCAAAAAACATGCAGATGAGGATACTTTGCTTTCCTCAAAATTGCCCGTAGTGTGTGAATGAGTGTGTGTATATGTGTGAGTCCTGTGATGGATTGGCACCCTGTCCAGGGTGTATCCTGCCCCCTGCCCTAAGTCTGTTGGGATAGGATCCAGGCCCCCTGTGGCACTGTATACAGGATAAAGCGTTATGGATGATGAGGGAGTGAGAGTGAGATCAACATGAGCATTATTCCTCAGCATTCAAACAATAGATAACATAATAATAACTAGCTGACTGTTAATTAATCCTTTTTTTAACTAATCGTGGAATTGTGATGGACTTTGGAGTGTCATCATTTTAGACCTCCATGTGTTCAAACAACGGGAATAGTGGAAAAAGAAAATGTGGACTCCTCCATGTGTGCCTTTGGTTAATCAGTTAATGTTAGTGATATGACTGATATACTGTACATACAGTATATTTCCTTGCTCTAAATGATGAACTGTGTCATCAGTATAGTTAAAGATGTAGAGTAAGAAGCAAATACATCTGTATGCTTTCTTTTAAAGCAAATTCATTTACATGTACAGTATATAACAAAGTAACTCTAAAGTAAAAGACAGTCTACTTTGGTCATCGTTGATGCTCTCGGCAGCCATGTTGATTTGACATCATGTGCTGAACTTTCTGCATAGGAATTATACCGTAGGTTGTTTTCCTAATCAGAGAGTGGAAATTCACCGGAAAATTGGAGGTATGAGCTTTAGACAAATTGCAGTGTTCCCTTTCAAAGGCTACACTCAATGCTGCGTGAAAACGCTATGGGAACATCTTTTCGTGTTGCCGGTTGTGAAGCATGTGTCTATCAAACACGCCAAATTTTGGCTTATATAACCTCGGTCAGGTGACGTCATCTGATGAGACGCACCTGCAGGAGTAAACCGGAAACATTCCTCAGATCTTTTGTCTTCATGACAGCCTAGTTGTGTTTGCGTGTCTGTGTTTAAACCAGCAAAAATAAGAAAGTGTTTAACTCACCGATATGGCAGAGTTTTAAAGAGATGTCCCTCCGCGTGTGATAATCCATATCGGAGGGCGATCTCTGCACTTTCTGTTTCGATTAAAGTGCTTCGCGCGCGCCTCGCATTTCTTGAGAAGCTTCAAGCCGCCGCGCATTCCTGGGGCTTAAAACGACGTGCAGAGCTGTGGGAGACGGATTTCACTCCTATCTCTCACGCCCTCTCCGGATCGGGAAATTCCTCCGTCCGCTCTCAAGCGTGCCCTGGCACTTCTTGTGAATGAGCAAGGATAGACATCCTCTCTTGCTTCTGCGGAGATGGAAATAGCCTCCAAGCACTTGACGTTTAGACGGCAGTTTCTGTTGGGTGGCCGGGAGCGGAGCCTCAACGACGCTCTCTCCCCTCTCTTACCAATCTCCATGATGAGTTAACCCTTTCATGGAGTAAGCTGTATTTATCCCGTGTTTTCGTGCCATCGACTTATTTATTTGTTTAAATATAGTTGATGTGAAAGCGCGGGGTTATATGATGATGCCTAGATAGAAGAGACGCTTCCAGGCTATCTCTCTCCTGGGACATCATCCTTCCTGAAAAGCTAATACTTCCTTTCAAGCTGTGTAGACTTTCATCTTCCCTGGAGGGAAAAGCTTTTCAGGCAGCAGGTCAGGTTGGTGCTCCATTGCACACCATGGCGGTTCTGCAGGCCTACCAGGCTGACCTGCTGAGAGACTTGAGCACCGGTGGGGCTCTTGAAGATAGGGCGTTCTGGAATTACGCTGCGCCACAGACTTGTCTCTTCGTGCAACAAAGCAGACGGCTCGTGCTATCGGCCGTTTTATGGCTGCGTTTTATAGCTCTTCCGCCGAGAGGCACTTGTGGCTGAATCTCAGGGGCATCAAGGATAAGGATCATGCATTCCTCCTTGATGCCCCCATCTCGCCTTCCGGCCTGTTTGGCGATGTCGTTAGCTCGGTCGCCACTAGGTTCATGAGGCGAAGTTATACGAACAAGCCTTTGGGAAATTCCTTCCCTGCCGTGCTCAAGAGTCGGGCCTGTCGGCCACCCAGTCTCGACCGGGTCTGACTCTTGCGAGGCATGAAACACACAAGGATAGTCGCTATCCGCCTCAAAAGAGGTCAGACTGGCATATTGTCTTCTTCACAAAGATGCCCTGAGGTTCATGTGCCCAGGACCATGGGGGTGGCCCTCCAATGGGGAGAGGCACGTAGAATTCCTTTAGAGAGTTAAGTGTTCTCCCTGGCACCCCCAGGAGGTCGGTGTTCTTGCTCCGCCACCACTGGTGTTTCGGGCAACACCGGTCTCCAATAAAGTGTTAGTTCTTCGTTTTTTTCCTGCCATGTTTCAGGACACCGAACATCTAGCATACCCCCTGTTTAACCAAGCCGCCGAGACTTTTGCTCCTTTCGGAGAAACTGGCAGCGTGGAAGCTACTGCCAAGTATATCTCCTCAGGTACTAAGCACTTTAGAGAGAAGCTACAGGATTCAGTTCTCACATCACCCTCCGCGTTTCAACGCCGTGGTCTCCACTTCCGTGAAACCGGAAAGTGCGCATCTGCTGACAGAAGTTGCTGTGGAAAGGGGCCATGGAACATGTTCCCCTACCAGACACAGAGTCAGGCTACTACAGTCGGTATTTCTTGGTTCCCAAGAGGAACGGGGGGCTGCGTCCAATTTTTAGATTTTTGCGGGCTGAACCGCTATCAAAAAATAAATAAATACAGCTTCAAAATGTTGACTGTCAAAGTGATTGTTCTCAAATCCTACCAAGCGATTGATTTGT
>JAQMYJ010000009.1:25616317-25633308 GCA_030014305.1 Clarias laeviceps
GATTTTATGTAGCAGAGGTGGACCTCTTTGCCTCGCAAGAAACAGCACAATGTCCCCTTTGCTACTCTCTGACTCCTCCAATCCACCCACCGCCTCCCCCCCAGGCCCAGATTACGTCTCTAATATCTCTCCTTGACGGCTCACCTTGGGTGATTCCAGTAAGGAGGGATCTTCTGTCTCAGGCACAGGGGACAATATTTAATCCCCGGCCCGAGCTCTGGAACCTTCACGCCACTAGAAGAACTTATACCCTCAAATGGAGTATATTGAGAGTTGGTGCATGGCAAAACATATAGACCCAGTCCACTGACGAATTGTTTCAGTGCTGGAGTTTCTGCAAGAAAAGTTGTCCTCTGGCTTATGCCCTAGTACCCTCAGAACGTACGTAGCCGCTATTTCGGCTTGTCATGTTCTGACTGATGGGGTTTCTGTGGGAAAGCACCCTTTAGTTGCCCTTTTATTCGTGGAGCTAGACGGTTAAGACCGCCCACTAGAGCAATGGTCCTTTCTTTCGATTGTGCTTGAAGGTCTGACTGACACACCTTTCGAACCACTAGAGTCAGCGCCTGTCAGGCTTCTGACACTTAAAGATGATTAAGATGATTTTTCTTATGGCCATTACTTCTTTGAAGTGAATTGGAGATCTGCAGGCTTTGTCAGTCTCCCCATCCTGCCTAGACTTTGCTCCTGGGCTAGTCAAAGCTATTCTGCATCCTCACCTGAAAGTTCCATTCTTGACCATGCACCCAGTTGTTGTCGAAGCCTTCTGTCCTCTGCCTTTTACAGCTCCGGAGCAGGAAAGACTTCACTTAGTGTGTCCAGTACGTGCTCTTCAGATTTACGTCCACTGCACTAGCCAGTGGCGTAAATCAGAGCAGCTTTTTATATGCTATGGGGGGCAGCCGCCACTAGACAAAGGCGTCACATTGGGTGAGAGATGCTATTGCCCTAGCCTACAAGGCGCGTGGTCACACTTCGCCTCTAGGAATCAGGGCTCATTCGACCAGGGGGGTTGCCTCATCAATTGCGCTGGAAAGAGGTGTCCCAGCGTGTGATGTGGCAGGTTGGTCCTCTCTGCACACATTTATCAGATTCTATAGTTTGGATGTCCGTGCTACTCCGGGCTCGCGGGTCCTCGAGTCAGCATCACAAAGTTATGTCTGAGACCTCTTTGGCTATTGTGCACATGCAACACAACCCTGGGGGTCCAGACACTTGCAGTGCGGCGGTGTTGGTATTCTCGTTCCCATAGCGTTTTCATGCAGCATCGAGTGTAGCTTTTGAAAGGGAATGTTTTGGGTTACTTTGCTGTAACCCTGTTCCCTGAAAAAGCGGGAACGAGATGCTGCGCTCCAATGCCACACTGCTGGCGTGACTGGACGTCCTTTCAGACAAAAATTTGACCTGAGGATGTTTCCGGTTCACTCCTATTTAAAACCTGCAGGTGCACCTCATCAGATGACGTCACCTGACCAAGGTTATATAAGCCAAAATTTGGCGTGTTTGATACACACATGCTTCACAACTGGTTGAACAAAGAGATGTTCCCATAGTTTTCACGCAGCATCTCGTTCCCGCTTTTTCAGTGAACAAGGTTACAGCAAAGTAACCCGAGATGTTTTACTTCAACAAGCAACAAAGTCTCTAGAGACACCATTTTAAAAATTGGCTGTTTATGTACCTACTTCAGCAGCGACCTCAGCAGCGACTTCATTTCCTCTCTCGTCTGTTCCAACCACTCAGCATTCAGTACCTGTTTCTCACTGGGACATGCCTTAATTTAGATGCTTTTTATGCATGAATGATTCATAGATCACTGTGTGACTTAACAAAAAAAATAAATTCTCTGAAACTGCTCAGGTACAGGGACTGGACTGAAATTGAGTGCCAGAAACTTCCAAAAATGAGAGCTGAAGAATGTCCTTCAGGAAGCCTGGAGAAATATTTCTCAAGACTCCATCAACATCCTGTAAATTATACACTCATATTTGACTACCAATTTGTAAAGATATTTGCACTTATTAGGAACCAAGTTTATTTGTAAACAAGCTGCATACTTTATGTTAAGACATTACACAATTTGTAAAAACACACGTCAAATCTTTCAATAATGTAACTTATGGTATATTAAAAAAAAAAAAAAAACACTGTAGTGAGGAATACTCTCACTCACTCACTCATCGTCTATATTGCTTTATCCTGTATTCAGGGTCGCGGGGGGCCTGAAGCCTATCCCAGGAGACTTAGGGCACGAGGCGGGGTACACCCTGGACAGGGCACACACACATACATACACTCACACACTCATTTACACACTATAGGCAATTTGGGAACTGCATATCTTTGGACTGTGGTAGGAAACCGGAGTACCCGAAGAAAACCCACCAAGCACAGGGAGAACATGCACACCCCATGCACACAGAGAAGGGCATCAAGTCTGCCTGGGAATCAAACCTAGTCCCTGGATTTGCAAGGCGACAGTGTTTGTAGTGAGTAACTTTTCATTTTAAATTGCCATACGTGTAAATTTAGGTATCACCATGTCTTAATATTTGTGTAGCAATAGGCATCTCCGGTGGCACTGTGGTGTAGTGGTCTGTTGTGCATGTTCTGATTCGTGCTTGGTGGGTTTCCTCTGGATACTCCGGTTGACTTTAACAGTCCAAAGACATGCAGATCAAGTTAATTGGTGTTTCCACAAATTTAAATTTCAAATTCAAATTTTATTTGTTACATACACAGTCATACACAGTATGATATGCAGTGAAATCCTTATACGACCACCCGTGACCTTAAAAAATAAAAGCTTATAGATAAGAAATAAATATGAATAAAAAATAAATACAATAGAAAATAAATTTAACTAGGAAAAAAAATATTCTCTACAATATAGCAAAATATAGAAAATATAGAAATTTAGTGTAAAATATAGAAATTTAGTGTAAATGAAAAAAAAATTAAAATATGCATGAAAAGTGTCTTATTAAAATAACTTATTAAAGTGACTTGTGCAATGATCCAGAGTTGAAAATATAAATATGTAAGTGTAAGTGTGCATGAATGTGTCCATAAGTATCCATGAATGTCCAGGATGTGAGTTTCCACATTCCCCTCAGTGTGTGAGTGGATTGGCACCCAGTCTGGGGTGTACTGCACCTAATCCCATGAGTCCCCTGAGATAGGCTCCAGGCCCTCCCGTGACCTTGTACAGGAAAAGTACTATAGGGAGAATATAGTGGGAGAGTATGTATCTTTAATATTTAATAAACTAAAGCGCCCACAGTCCCAACACCTTGCTTTTTACTAGCTCACAAGAAACAAGGCTTGTAAATTCGCTGTTCGAATTTGACCTATAAACTCACTGCAATGTGAAACACCCGCTGGCAGATGCAAGGTGTAGGTGTTAGCACATGAAAATTTCTATGAGGTGCAAAGAACCTTGAATTAGAGCTCTCAGGATCTTGGTTGATCCATGACATACAGTATCCTGGGAACACATGAGGTGTAAAGTGGGAAGGGTTAAGTTGAGATGGCAGTCCATGAAAAGGTACCATGCACACTCGTTTAAATTTAGAAGCAATTTAGTGGTCATCAATCCATCTCTTGGAATGATTTTGGAATGTGTGAGGAAACCAGAAGAAACAAGACATGATCTACATGCACACTAAAAATTCCTCAAAGACAGGATCCAGAGCTCAGGAGAAATCCTGGTTCACCACTTCCTGCACCCCTGTGTTCCCCAGAGAAACCTCATTAATATGAAAACTAAAGACTGGAAGCTGTATAATGTGGATGTTCTGGGATTCCGTGTCTCACTTTTATTTCTAAACTGCTTAATGTTCAGGAACTTTTTAAACTAGGACTTTATGGGCCAAGGCTAATTAGACGACATCACCCCTCCCCTGAGATTTAATCCACATCTCTCACACCACTGGTTATCAACTGAGCCATAGAAAATTGTTGTACTGCCGTGCAAAAGAAACAATATCTCAAACATAAGGAGCTTCACCTTCAATCAATTCCCTCCTCTCTCATTTCTCCATCAAATTCTTCTACACAATCAGGCAGCCAACCCACCTCAGGAGTTCCACAAATTGGTGACATTACTCAGATATACAAGCTATTGTTCAGGATGTACAATACAGAATCTGCTCCCTTACTTTGAGTAATTGTTTCTATTATCCTTTCTTGTATTTTCTCCTTCAACATGCCAGCGTTTCACACTAAGCCCAGTATGACAGAGTGCTTCTAGTAGTTAGGCATATATTTTAAATTTCTACATTTCCACTCAAGTTTTATTATGTTCGGATTTAAATTTTGTATAAACACTGATGGATGGAAACCCCACTTGAGAAAACCTATTTAAGGATAAAATGGCTCTGCCAGCCACATCTAAACTCTATTACCAGTTCTACTAAGATGACTGAGAAGTGAAAATTGTCAAAGGCAATAAAACAGAGGACTAGTGAATTGTTGAGAATTTTAAGATTTATTGCTCTATTTAGTATCAATTTTGTTCATGCTACTAACAGATACAAAAATGACCTGAAGATCCTTTTAATTAAGCCAAACCCTTAACTAGCCTCTGGTTATGTTGAGAACTGTGCTGCTGGAATTAAACTCATTAGTTTATTTTTTCAGTTAGAGGGTCACTCTGAATTCAGAAACAGATCCAGACCCCGTCCTGGAAATACTGGGTGCAACAAAGCAGGAATACACCCTGTATGAGACTTGTCAATTGTAGATCATACAAAGATTGGTTCCATTTAGATCCAAAATTTCACCTACTGTCATGTTGGGGGGAACTAGAAAACTGGGAGTGGGGGCGGGGGTAGCCACACAACGGGAAGAACAAAAATCCATGTTAAATCATGATGAATCTGGTGCTTATACCAGGAACACACATGGTCTAAGGTACGAATACTCTCTGGGTGAGACATCAGTCTATTGTAGCATTGTGACATTCAAATACTTGGTGTAATCTAGAGCTACGGTGGAGGCAAACTTAGTTAACAGTGATAGTGAAAAATAGTGTTTTCTCATTAAATGGAGAAAGTCTGATCATTGCTGGTGCCCTACTTCTGGTTGGTGTTCTGTCCCATTGAAGGTTCCTTGCTTGCTGCTGAGGATGGTCTGCTTTGAGATGTGTGTGGTGTCTGAGGACGGTTCCACCTAATGACCATGAAGATGACCCTGGACTCACCTGATGCAGGAAGGTTTTTCTATGATGGCTTGTTGGTGCAGTCACTGAAATTGTAACTAACTGTTTTGTACCAGTAAAAATGGACTTTATATTAATTTAAACACCTTTCCTGTTATAGTTAATTAACAACCATATAGCACACAGATGTAGCATATCAGAAATTTACAGTAGACTCAGTGATATGTTTGAACTATTAGGAGAACATATTAATACATTGTAGCTGTAAGGCAGCAATGCTACCTGCTTCCACACTGGGATGCCTGGTTGGAAGTGAAGTAGCTTGTCCTCATGACCTCCCACTGCAGCTTCTTATAAAGGGTGGTAAGAAGAATGAGGAGTTTGTACTTGAGTGCAAGTGGATTATACTTAGTTGTCCTCTTTGGAGCCAATGGATGTGTGTAACGGTAGCGTAGGCGAATCTCAAAGGCCCACTCTCTACATGTAACTGACAGTAAATTGTCATTCGCACAAGGGGCTTGGAATCTGTTTAATTAGCGGATTGTTTTGAAAGCAGTGCAACAGGGACCAAGATTAGTCACAAATTCAGCAAAATGCTTGCTCACTTGGATTTAAGAAGGTTTTGTAATAGGCATTAGAGATGGATTGGCTGTGAATTTCTTAAGCATTCCCTGGAACTGATCTGCTATGTGATGTCAAGATGACCTTCAGGCGAATAAATGACAATTTTATGTCATTTTCTATAGGCAGGCAATGGAATACATGTTGAAGTGCCATTTATTATGCGGCAGTTGTTCACCATACATTTGCAGAATACCTAAATACTAAATGCAGGTTTCCTGGTAACTAGGTTACCACAAGTGTCATCAAGACTTGTGGAGTTGTGTTTGTTGTATTTTGCTTTCATTTTCTATCACAATTCCTATAAAGGCAATTCCTGTAGTGAGCGGTTATCGTTATTGGTGACCTTCTGAATAAACCACCAGTTGGAACAGTTCTGCTCATGGTACTTGAACAGATTTCCACTTACTACAAATTTATAACCTGCAGGTTTTTTTTTTTCTTGGCCCAGCATTATTTTCTATTAATCCATTTTTATTTTGTAAAGATTCATTCTTCTCACAGCTGAGGGTCTTTTATTTTCCCTGCATGCTGAGGCTTTGCTGGTATTGACATTCCAATCACTGGGGAGTTAGTCAAGGCAGATATTACTGTTCACATCTTTCTGATCTTGCTTGGTTAACCTTTGAAAAATGAGGCCATTGAGAACCACAGAGAACCCATCAAGACCTAGTCTATTTCATGGTTACTTGGTGATTTTCTCATGGGCCCCTCAGTGCCATGCTGTGTGCTTCTAAATACTACCTCCACTTCAACTGAAGATTGATTTTCTTTAATTTCCATTACATCTTGAGCAGCTTTAGGACCTTGCAGACATTTTAAGTACTTTGGGTGCAAAGCCACAACAAAAAACGACCTTGACTTGACTGTTGTAGATGTGAAGAAATATTTTGAGAAAGAATTGAAGGTCTCTCCACACATGGCCAGTTCTATGACTGATGTCCTTGAATAGATTTTAGATGGTTAGATAACACTTACTTTCTTTATCTCTATAGTGTGGTACTTTACAAAATTTTGATCTGACCTCCACAGTGCATGTATCATGATGCGCATTTAAGAGTTAAGGGACTGCATGAATGAAAACCACCTTCAATACAACTTGTATTTTCTCAATATAAGTAATCAGTACTGCCATATGGATGAGTTAACTCACCGTCTGTCCATTACGGATGTGTGTGGAGACAGAACTGAACAATTGAACATCATTATTAACATTGATGACACTCATTTGCACCGTCAGAATGTTCTAATAAATAACATAATATTTTGCTGCAGTGGTGTGTAGTGCTCATTTATTTATCTTCAGCAAGGATTTTATCATGGTCAGGTTGTTGGTGGATCAGGAGCTTATGTCAGGTGCAAGACTGGAATAAACACTGGATGGGTGTCAGTCTTGAATCTAAATTCCAGAATGTTTATGTTGTTTTTGGGAGGTGGAATGAAACAGGAGAACCAAGAGAGACAGAGAACATACAACTCTTTAAACCCCTGTCAGACTCAAGCCACGTTCCCACTACATCCTCAACCATTTGGGTGAATGCAGGAAGAACTTGGCAGGAGAGACTAGTAAGGACGCACTGTAGTATCGTCTCCCTTGACATGGTGCCATTACATTTTTATGTTCAAAAAAAGAAGAAAAAAAAAACGCCTGGTGACAGGTTTGAAGTGCAGGTAGAATTTAGTAAGTATGCAGCAATGACAGGATTTAGACAGGGAGGATTGGATGGCGTTCTGACTGAATTGTCATTGGGATGTCACTGCCTTGTTGCTACACCTATTGAGTTCCCGCAGCGTCCTCTTCGGGCATGTGCTATGACCATGGTACGTACTGTAGGTCCATGCCTTGTTGTACAGTAGAAGCTTGCATTAAATTCATAGTATGTTCTTCTGGTGCTTACCACGTTCTTGGCGTGCATGCAGAAGGATATTTAGTGGAAATACTGGAACCAATTCCTCACACCATTGCTTTGTGAGAAAAAGCACCCATGATGCAATTGCAACATAATAAAGAAAAAGCATGGTGTGAGCTGATCTGACATAGTAATAACTTAGATCTCATTGGACCTGGTGAGTGTGATCATATGCATGATAGGAAATTAGTGACCATGTGATGGCGGTAATGAGAACCCAACAGGGATGTGGCTAGGAAGTAGTGTGACCCTGATAAATGCACATTTTCTATTTTGACCGCATTCTTCTATATTTTTAGGACACTAAAAGGGCCTTATGTTGACTATAGGTGTAGCCCGAGGTCAGGGTTGAGCCAGGAAACCTTGTGCTATTGCACTGGCATCTGTTTTAGGAACATTTTTGCTTCCTGACAATTTCAGAATTAAACAAATAGTCTTACACAAATGTGGCTAGATCAAATACTTGCCCTGTATTGTCTGTACATTTCAGCACATTTTGGGATTCCTATAACCCTTTTCACTACCACCACCACTTACTGTATTGTCCTTGTGAAACACACATAGATTCACAAGGACAATAAGAACACCATGGTTGTCTCCATCCATGTTGAATAAATGAGGCCATTTTTGTTGTTAATTGCAAAAAAAAAAAAATACTGAAATGAAGACACTATATGATTTCTTTGCTTCACTATCACAAGGAACATAATTAAAGACAGGCTCCATGGAGTGCTGTTTTGATTACGCTTCTACTATATTTGAAAGGCAGTCTTAGTCTTGAACAATCATGGCAATCAGAAATGCTTCATATTTACAGAGACAAAAACAGCATCACACATCATAGAGCCTAAATAAACATCTCAAAGGACAACCTGATATTATTGATATGACTCCAAGCGTGTGTATGGATTTGTATTGAGTCTTTTTTTTCTTTTTTTGAAAAAATAATTAGTGAGGCTCCTTTTAGTAACGACCGACACTTTCGAATAATCAATCACCAGCTCATGAGTTTTTCATTTCTCATCTAATTAGCCTGTTTCCTTTCTCTAATTATGAGTTATCAATCTAATATGAAATGAAAGCAGCTTGATTGAATACATCCACCCACAAGCAAATGAAGTCTGGAAAACATTTCCATCGGCAAGAGTTAAACTAATGGCATGTCAGTCAAGCGATAAGTGCGCTCTGCATCTTTTAAAAGCATGAGCCTGTTACAGTGGGAATGTGTGCCGGAGCAGTTATCCCATTCTGTTGTCT
The DNA here is from genome assembly GCA_030014305.1 of Clarias laeviceps. Taxonomy (NCBI): domain Eukaryota; kingdom Metazoa; phylum Chordata; class Actinopteri; order Siluriformes; family Clariidae; genus Clarias; species Clarias laeviceps. Next base: position 25,625,267 of record JAQMYJ010000009.1, read on the forward strand.
TTATTGGATAGTAATAGGAAAAAAAAAGAAAGATTGAAATATACATCTCGAGATCATCTGCACTTAGAGATGCCTCTGCGCGAATGCAGCGCTCTCTATCTGAGCACTTTTTCGCAGCTTGTCTCAAAGTTAATGAGAAGCAGACACGCACTTTAAGCGATATATGTGTGGAAACACGACACAGAAACAACTCATTGTTGCAGCACCTGGGAGATCAGGAAGCTCATCAAGTTCTCAAGCTCATGTACGTCTACACCACGCGTAGCACTCCATCATCGAAGCACACACTGGGCTTGAATACAAGAAGAGACAATGTCAATAATATACAAAAAGTGTGTAGATGTGAGAGCTGATGTACATGATAGTTTCCTTGGTAACTTTGTAAGTTTAGTTTAGCCTGAACAAAGTAAACAATGTAAAGAAAGAAGAAAGTTTTTGTTCATCCTGATGCTTTATGTCTAGCTGATGTTCTCATCATATGGAGACCAGTCAGTGCTGATGAGGATGGCCCCATGAGATCTGCTTAAAATTTCATGTGATAACAGAGGACAGTTCCACCTAAAACTCATGAAGATGGCTTTTAACAGCATTGGTACATCATTTATTTTTTTCCCTGACAACTTGGGACTGCAATCACTGAAAGTGCAAACAAAATTTGTACCCAAGTCTCGATCAGTTGGTAACCGCAACAAAATGGAACTTTATCTGAACTGAAACAAATTTCCTGTTATACTGAAACTGAACTGTTGACCTTATAGAACCAAGTTCTATTATATAGAATATTATACAGAAGAAAGTTCAATAAAGAATACAGAGCAATTTACTGCATTTATGGTTGTGCTCTTCAGGTTCACCCAAATGAAGATGGGTTCACTTTGAGTTTCATTCACACCTCTGGCTTATTCTTGACGGACAAACATATTTTTCAATACATATCAAGATTTCTGTAAAAGCACTAAACAGAAAGTGTCTAATCGCTAATAAAATTATTATGAAAAATTGTTATGGAAAGCATCATATCCAGCATTGTGTGGGTTAGACCGGATGTGCTGGCCTTTGGGTATTTGGGTATGTATGGGCCTTGGTTTCCCATGATCCTGTCACCAGTTTACACGGATGCGAAGTTCCACAAACATGCAGTGCTTTTATTTATAGAAGTGCAAGCAGCATCGTCTTCTCAATATAATGAATGGTCAGACACACTATCTGAAGTCTCAGTGGCTCTACGGGGTTCTAGACAGGGGTGCAGGTCCAGCTGGCGTAGTGTGGTGGGGTTGAGTCCTCGTTGTCATGACGTGGCGAGCTGAGAAAGCAAGCTGCGGGAGCAGAAGGCGCTTTGGACGGGGTGGCGGTGTGGGGTGCGATCGAGGGCATACTGCACACTGCTTTCTTCAAGGCGACGTCATTCCATAGTTCTCCCAGAGTCTGGGCACAGGAGACAAAATAAACGTGTGTACAGAATGAACCTACTCACCCGACGGAGCTTCCAAAAGTGAATTTGTTCTACCATTCTAACCAACCTTAGACCAAAATAATACTATAAATTTTACATTGTAAAGCCATCTAGTTTACTCACAATATATTTTGTTCTAGTTATACCTATACTATAGTATTTTGGTCAAAGGTAGGTTAGAATGGTAGAACAAATTCATACCTCAATGAAATTGTTGTTTGGGGTTGTTTGGAAATAGTGGATATGGGTTAGGGTTATGTGGTAGGGTTATTTCGGTCATCGACTTCCTCCTCAGTCTCTAAATAGGCAATAAACGAAAAATATAAATATGCAAAAAAAAAAAAAAAAGACATTATAGTATTGAGCATTTATAATTGTATTTGTAACTTTCGAATAGGTCTCACAGTTGCTATGGGTCTTTGTAAAGAACAGTTATGCACTGGAGTTTCAATCTCGTCATCGGAAATTACAACAATTTCATTTTCTAAAAGATCAGTAAACATGTAAAACACTCTCTCAGTAACCTATCAACAAGTTTTAGTTCATTACACACTTCTGTGAGACAAGATAAATTACCTAGTAAGTTTGTGTTCGTTTGTAACAATATCCTACAAGCAAACTTACTCTGTAATAAAAAAATATGAATTTAACAATTATTTAAAAGTAGAAAGTACATGCAAATTTACAACTATTTTGATGAGTCAACAGAAGATAGAAGTCGATTTTTTTTCAAACTGTTCTATATCTCCATTATGTTCTTATTGTAAAATGACTTGAATATCATCAAACAGGGAAAAGTGTTTCTTCTTACCGTTTAGAAAAGCCATGGTCTCAGAGGAAATGATGAGGTTCTTTGGAGACTTGGTAAAAGTGAAGGCCTTCACTTGGATGTGTGCCAGGTTTACCATCTCTCTACATTTATAACATGTTTAGATTGGCTGTCAATGGTGGGTAGATCACACCCACTCATACTTTTCTAAAACGTTAATTTTGTAAAATATATATCTTTATTACAACAGTAACAGGAACAAGTAAACCAGGTAAAAAAAAAAAAAATTTCAATTTGTATTGATTGTGTAATATTTAAACCAGAGGAATAAGGAAATGATTCATGTGTTATTAATGCACAAGAATTTGCTATTCCAGTAACAGTGATCTATGATTATTCTCATTCCCCTACAATCATTAATTTATTGGTATAGTTTATCCTAACATAAATTAAACGTTGTGTTATGCTTTTAAAGAAAGTTTAGGAAACATTTGGTTGTGTGTTAATGTTAATGTGTTTAATGACTTGTGTAAACTTTTACTTTCACGGGAAAGGAGACAACTACCCTTATTGACCATTCCATATGTTGACTTGAGCTGTGAAAATTAGTTTGACGTTTTGTGTATCCCAGATGGGAAAGAAGTAAAAAACATTTACTTTCACGGGAAAGGAGACAACTATTTTCTTAATGACTTAAACATGTGGAAACTTTTACTTTCACAGGAAAGACACAACTACTCTTAGTGACTTAAACATGTCTAAACAATTAAGACACACCTACTCTTAATTACCCTTCCATATTGACCTTTAATCAATCAATCAATCAAACTTTTGACATTTTCACCAAGATATACCTCTCACTGCTGTCCAATGTAAAGAGGACCTGCCTTTAAGTTCCCCATCACAAATTGATAATTAATGTTTAGGTGTAACTGTTAAGGGTGATGTACAAATACATTTCAATTGAATTTAATGGAAGAGATTTTTTAGCTCATAATGGCAGGTTAAATTTTCAAAATAATGAGGCACTTCATTTAAAACATTTCTCTTTTTTTTCTTCCTTCTGCAAGATCTGACACAGGTTTGTATGCTCGATGCCCTTGCTTCACAACCCTCCCCATTTCCTAGCCAGAGTTGGGACTCGTGCTGCATGCAGTGGCTGGATTGTATAAGGTGTAGGGTAAAGTGTCTTTCCCAAGGACTCAATGTGGTTGTGGGGCTGGAACCCATGACCTCTGATCAGCAACCCAAGCCACCACTGCTCAAATTATAAAAAGAAAATATTTGGGAATTTGAAGGGAGAAAAAAAACTCTACATTTTGTTTGGCACTGCTTATCTGATGCTACTGTGCTTTTTCATCAGCTAGACAAAGAAGGAACTAAGCTAAATAAGTTATTATTTAAAACAATATTTTGATGAGATGTGTTGATGGAGTCATAGGGTAAATTCTTATTTTACAGCTGAACCTACGTGACTTTATTTTCATCCAGATTAGTCAGTGTTTTTCTCAGGCCTCCTCTGGGAGTTCTAGTCAAAAAATTTTTTTGTCTTTCTACTGTATAGTGTTAGGAAAAAATATGCACAGATATTGCATCATATTTAACATCCAATACCACTGATTACAGAAGAGACGTGATTCTTTTTTGGGACGGAATGCCTCTCATTCTTGTTAAATTTGATAAGAGCTTTAACAAGCTGTAATTTTCCTCTAAACCTGAGGGAGTGTTTTCTGAACAGGTGCTGTTTCTAAAAGCGTACAAAAAGCTGGCACCTCTTTCACTACTACACATCCATGTTACCAACTCACTCATAATGAATAATTATCACGGGAGACGGATGGCAGGATTCCTAAATAGGTTGATGGATTATTCCATGCTCATCTGCCCGGCAGCTTGTAAGTGATTGTAAGTAATCTCTGTTCCCAGGCCGTGTTAAGGAAAAAGACATGGTGTTGTCACGCTTGAACTCAATCCAGCAAGGACGAGTGATTCAGAGGCACAGCTAAAGCGATATACTCCCAGCATGATGCCTACTGTTTGGCAATTGTGTCTTTCAGGTGAACTAAATAGAAACAACCAACACGCTTTATTGCTTATCTTCACTCTTGTTTGCTTTTCCCCCTGGTATGTAATATGAAAAAGAAATCAAATTATTCATGAGGTGTCATCCGTAGAAAAGTGTAGGTGAGGTAGGATACGTTTAAGCAAAGTTAACAAAGGACATGTCAGGTCAGGTCCTCATTCAATTCTATTTTAACGAAAAATTTTATTGACCCAAGAGAGACCTCAATGACAAGCAAATGCGTCATGTTGCCATGTTTTACGCTTTGCATCTGTTTTCGTTTTTATTCACTTATGTACTGTAAAACTCCCTGGAATTCTGTTGAAATTATAAGCACATGCATTCTATTCTGACAACGAAGAAAAATTTACAATGATACACAAAAGAAAAAAAAAATTATAAAAAAAAAAAATTTATCCAGCGTGTGCAATAAATCCAGTCATGAAATTTCCTCACTACTAAATATTCCACAGTGAACTGTTAGTGGAAGTAATTGGGAATGACAGCGACTAAGCCACGAAGTGGTAGGCCATGTAAAATCACAAAGCAAGGTCATAGAGGTCACCAACTTTCTGCAGAGTCAATAGCTACAGACATCTAAATTCCATGTGGCTTTCAGATTAGTTCATGGGTTTCCATGGCCGAGCAGCTGCACCCAAGCTTTACATCACCAAGTGCAATGCAAAGCATCGGATGCAGTGGTGTAAAGCACGCCGCCCCTGGACTCTAGAGGAGTGGAGACATATTCTCTGGACTGACGAATCATGCTTTTCTGTCTGGCAATCCAATAGACGAGTCTGGGTTTGGCACTTCCCAGGAGAACGGTATTTGTCTGATTACATTGTGCCAAATATAAAGTTTGGTAGAGGGGTGGATTATGATGTTTGGGTTGTTTTCCAGGAGTTGGACTTGTCCCCTTAGTTACAGTGAAAGGAACTCTTAATGCTTCAGCATACCAAGACATTTTGAACAATTTCATGCTCCCAACTTTGTGGGAACAGTTTGGGGACAGCCCTTTCCTTTTCCAACATGACTGTGCACCAGTGCACAAAGCAAGGTTCATAAAGACATGGATGATTGAAGTTTGATTGAAATGTGAATGTGCATGAATCAAAGTAAGATTGTCCCTGATGAGCAAGCTGAGGGCAACAGTGACAGTGGCAAGGAAAAACTCCCTGGAGAGATGGCAATAGGAAGAAACCTTGAGGGGAACCAGACTTAACAGGGAACCCATCCTCATTTGGGTGATAACAGATAGCAGGGATTGTTTTGCAGTCATACTGTGTGTTGGGAGGGTGGAAGTTCAATATAACAGTTGATGTCTCTAAGTTAAAATGGAGTCCAGTTTGTTGTTGGAGGCTCAGGACCGTCTCCGTGGTAAAGTGGAACCGTCCACAGTCACCACATGCATCCCAGGCAGACCTCCATGCACCGAGATCTCCAACCAAAAGTGGGGCACCAGGATGGGTCAAACACGGCCAGAGGGCAGAGGGGGTCTGGATCACTGGCAGCTCAGGAGTGACATGTGTAGCTTGTAAGCAAATACTTTTAATGAATCATTTAAAAAGTCTTGGGAAAAGTCTTGAAAAGTCTTGAGTGCCCTATAAAGATACACATTTAAATATAAAATGTGCAAAATTTCAAAAGATGCAGGTTCACAGACGTTACCAAATATGGTTCCTTCACCCAAATAAGGGATAAACTTTTATAATAAAGTCACCAGTTTGTGAAAGTAGACATTCTCTTCAATTCAGAACTCCAAACATCACCTGCCAAAAAGCGTGTTTATTTGAAAGCATACTTGGCTCCTCAGCTCCTGGCAGGGAAAGCCAAGAGCCTTGTGGCTCATCTATATTCTCGGGTTGTGTTTGTTAAATGTTCATGAACAAGTTTCGTGCCTTTGTGAACCACTTGTTCGCATTAGAAAAAAATGCTGTTTATCAAACATGTGCATGTCCAGCTGAACATGCAGTCACCTCCATAATACAAACTTCACTCTACTGCACAGAAATGCTCTCAAAATTGTTATACATGGGGAGAAAACTTCACTTTGAAAGGGCGATTTTAGGGCAAGGTGTATGCAATCTATTTCATTTACATTTACACTGTATATAAAAACAGTTGTGATTGAAATGGAGTGAAAATCCATCATTATTTTAATCTTTTTCATTTTCATATTTGTAAATTTAAGGTCCTGCAGCAAGAGTACATGTGAGCATGTGTACAAAGCATCATTGTTTGACTTATTGTTGGTGCTGTTATATACTGTAAGTTCTCAATAAAAATTGCCAAAATCTAGACTTGAGTGGGCACAGTGAAGTTATTTGTGTTTCGTTGCCTTCTACAAAAATGGGTCAATGGCAAATATCAAATAAAATTGCACTGGGGCAAACTGAATGGACTAATGATCCACTTATCATCGGCAAAGCTGAAAGTCTTCAAGTGAGACATTATCCCAATCAATCTGTAGATGTGCCTTTTATATGATTTTAGTTTACATTCTTCATAGTGAGCATCACAGTCAAATACATTCTGCTACCACTTGGGGTATTTGCATGCACGTTGTGAGGAGTAGTTCTAAACTTACACCACATCCTCATGCCTCATTGAATCAGTAATCAACCTCCATAGCATAGTACAATACTGTAGCATTGCTGCTGGAAACATTACTTAGAGATTCTGGTCCATATTGACATAACTACATTTCATTGGCTCTGTACGTGTACGTTGCAAAATGACAATAAAGTTGACTCTAATCTCTCGCTAATCTCTAATGAAAGCATTATGCCGTTGCTGCAGATCCTATTCCATCAAATCCTAAAATGTGCTCTATTGGATTAAGATCTGGTAAATGTGGAGGCCATTTGAGTACAGTGACCTCATTGTCATGTTCAAGAAACCAGTTTGAGCCGATTTTAGCTTTGTGACATGGCGTGTTCCCTTGTGGTCATTAAAGTACGGTTCCAGTTTCATGGTGTTGTGTAATGAAAGAGGTTCTTCAGCATACAGTTATAACAAGTTATAACAGTTATAACAAGATTTTGTTTGAGTTACTGTTGCCTTTCCATCAGCTCAAACCAGTCTGGCCATTCTCCCTTCATATTGGCCAATAGGCCATACTCTGCCCATTCCTTCTGGCACCAACAACAACAATGACACATCCAAAGTCACATATCTTCCACATTCTGATGCTGGTTTGAATTTCAACAGATTATCTTGATGATGTCTACATGCCTAAATGCATTGATTTTCTGTCATGTGATTGCCAAATGACTCTTTTGGACATTAATCTCTATCTTGTTGTGAAATCAACACATTAATGCAAACTCAGTTTAGCAGTTTAATGCAAACAAATGCATTCCTGAGTCTTTATTATTGTAATTTGCTTTTGTACCCAAGAAATGACTGATACTGTTGGCTCTTAATAGCTTGTATGGTTCACTAGTGGGTCTGCACTTCCTCATGCAGGGAACATCTGCTTGGACAAATTCTAGAACCGGAAATCAGAGATGCGCAAACAGAAACAGATTCAAGTTCATCAGTTTATAAACACAGATCTGGATTAATTTAACAATTCCAGAGCTTTTCTCAGAATTTTTAAATATATATAAAAAGATGATGTGCTGATGATACAATTCAATTTTATTTGTATAGCGCTTTTAACAATTGTCAATGTCGCACAGCAGCTTTACACAATCAAAAGAATTATTTAAGTCTGTATGGAATGTGAGTGTGCATGAATCAAAATGAGCAGATTG
>JAQMYJ010000009.1:25670046-25680869 GCA_030014305.1 Clarias laeviceps
TTTGATTGTGTAAAGCTGCTTTGGGACAATGCCAATTGTTAAAAGCGCTATACAAATAAAATTTTATTGAATTGAATTGAATTTAAGAGATTTTGGTTCCTCAGTTTTCACAATAATCTCTGTTTTTAAATGTATTTATTCTTTTTATTTATTTTAAAATTCATATGCAAAAATTTAAGTTTACAGATAAAAAGCACAATTTTTAAAATGCCCCATGCTCAGGTCATGCATCACATGACCATCTGCGGCAGAACCACCTTGACCTGCACGGTTACTGTAACAGCACTGTTTAACTCATGGATGGCTGGCACTTTAGTGTAGCATCTGTCATTGTTGCATTTTGTTATTTGTCTTTTCTACATCATGTTCATGTGTATTTCAGGCTAATGGTGTTAGTGTTTATGCAACATAATCACCATCCTTCTTCCTGTGTGCATAAAACACGCCGCACCTGCATCTGTTTTCCCAGCACTTGTAAGGAACAGGACTGGGGTTCACAATATTTTGGTGCAACGAGATATTTTAAGACTTTAAATGACAAATGATAAGTGATGTTTTGGTGTTTTTGTTCTTTAAAAAAAAATGTTCAGTGCATGTATTGTGGATGAATAATGCAAATAACCTTATGTAACATTAAAACACCTCTTCCAGCTAAGAGCAACCACCTCCACACTCTGACTCTGGCCGAGGAGAACTTGGATCTAAAAGTAGTTTTATCAGCTGTGCATTTAAGAAAGGTTAAAAGTCAGAACGTTGCAGTGTTCATATGCACAGTTTTTTTACAAAGTGTAACTTGCTGTCTGAGAACTTTCTCTCTATCTATCTATCTATCTATCTATCGATCTATCTATCTATCTCTCTCAGTCTAATCATCAGGGAGGGAAAATGTTTGATTAGTTGTAATTTACTTAAGTGTGACTCTGCTAAAAATTTTTTTTTTTTTTATTCTTCCCTCCCCCCAAAAAGTATAAAAATTTCTGTTGAAAAGGAAGAAAGGAAATCCTATAAAGTGTTAGTAGCTTTAAGTTCTTTGAAAAATGTAAGTCTATGGAAATCTATAGTTCTGTAAGTATAGTATGTTCTTTGTAGTATTTGTTTATTTAGTAACAGGATTTGTTTTTTAGTAGAACCTGCTCTAAAAGATTTCTACAGAACTGATTCTACGAAAATGTTTCGATATAAAACATGGACGGATTTTCATTTGGTTTTTTGTTATAGAAATTGTATTAAAAAAAAAGGGTTCTTTAGAACATTTGAATTTGGGGCATCTAAATCAATTTCAAAGAGATTTATATATATATATATATATATATATATATATATATATGGAATAATTTCAACAAAACCCTTTCTACAGAACTGTATTTGTATAAAAGAAAAATAGCCTACAGAACCTATTATAACATGTTGAGCTTGTCTTTTTATAAATAAACATTCCATTTTTATACATTTTGTAGAACATTTAAACAGGGCAAATTATACAGGCCTGTTTCTGGGAAAACACAGCAGTCTTACAGTCTGACAGCAGGCTTACAGTTCAAATATCTGGAGTCTGATGAGGTTGAATTTGTTTTCCAGGGAATGCACAATCACCAGTATAATAGATAATAATCAGGTTTTTTGGCCTGTATGAGTTAGTGTTGAGCCCAGTCTGTTCACCTCTCCTCACTTCTTCTAACTTTCTATTTGCCTTCTGTGGTAACCAAGCCATCACCGCAAGTTGAATCTGCAGAGCTACTTTTAAGGTTCTTCAGTGTAACTGTGGTTTAGTGGTCATACTTCAGGTTGTGGCCATGTGTTACACAAAACAAAAATTATACCAGTATAATATCTGCAAACTACATAAACACACCATACAGTCCTGATATTACCTAAGATCAATCAAAAAATTATTTAAAATTCTGTGAAAAATTGTACTGTGAGAAAGTCTTGTGCCCCCCTACATTTTTTTTTACAGAAAACTAAATTAAATGTTGAAGATTAAATTAAAGAAACGGGAACAAATGTTTTACTGCGACAGGCTGCAAAGTGCCCAAAGACACAATTTAAAAAACGGTGGTTTATGTAACAACCTCAGCAGCGACCTCATTTCCCCTCTCGTCTGTTCCAACCACTCAGAATTCAGCATCAACAGTAAACTAATCACCGGCCTGATCATCTCTCATCATCTACACCTGTTTCTCACTCGTTCATGACTTAAGTTAGATGTTTTTTTTTAACGCTTGAATGAATCATAAGTCACTGTGTGGCTTAACAAACCAAAAACATTTCTCTGAAACTGCACAGGCACAGGGACTGGACTGAACATGAGAGACGGGGAAAAAAAATCCTTCAGGAAGCCTGGAGAACTATTCCTCAAAACTACATTAATCAATATATAAGAAGGTCTGTCTCTTTGGATGCAGACAGTATGAAAGCAGCTCAGCTTTTTTCAACAATTAAAATTCATCACTTTTTTTATACTTGTGTAATTTGAGTATAATCACTTTCACTCAGTCAATTGCTGCCTTCATAGATCTAATATTAATTGAGTAGGATTTTGTCTTCTGCACATTTAGACAAGTACGAGTGACTTTTTTTTTCTACTGGAAATGTTGAAATGTCAGTGGCATCAAGTGCACACTTAGTATGGTGTACTCAGAAAAAACACCTAGTTTATGAGGTTTCTTGAAGGCTAACTGTCCTTTAGTTCATATATATCCAAAGAAAGTAGATTGAAATTCATTATTTGCTTCTCTGTTTGCTGAAGGCTGCGGCTTACAGGCAGTAAACAATAAAGCTGTGGTGTTTTCATTTATTATTTCATTATAAATTGTTCTCAGCACTTTGCCTTATTCTAAGAAAGTGTTTTTATTTCTTAAAAAGCACGTTGATGCTCGTTGACTGCAGTTCAGCACAAACTGGCCTGTTTAAGACTGAAGGAACTGTACGACTTTTGCATTTTAATACACGTGCTCTCTGAAAGAGTTTAGACATTTAATTTGATCTTGTTCAGTTGTTATATTTAATCATCCTGTTGGGATGAACTAGGTGAAGTAAGCAAAGAAAAAATAAACAAATTTACTAATTAACATAATGCTAACTTACAACAGCATTCTTGGACTTTTGGATAAAAAATTTTTTTTGCTTTATTTTTTATTTTATTGAACACTTTTTATCGTGCCTGAGTGTTTAGCAAATCCAGGTTAGTGTTATTAAACACTTGATTAAAGATTACTAAGGGATGATGTGAATTTAATTGGATCTTCTTCATATGATGGTTTAAATAAGTCAGTAGAGAAGTGATTAGTGATGCAACTACACAAGAAAAACTCCTTGAAGCATCTGAGCATCTATATTTATTCATTTCTCTCACCATCTCGATTGCCCACCAGCTCACTGAATGCTGAACACTGACATGCTTCCTTCAAGACCTTTAACTCTGGACAATTCGAGTATCTTTTCATATGTTAGTGTAGACACTAAGAGGAACACATGACCACACAGATGCTTGGTACTTGGATAGTGTTGCTGTGATTTGAACGCTTTTCTGTTGCACCAATTTACAATCTTAAAGAATGTAAATAAATAAATAAATAAAAGTGATTATTAATTATATAATTTTATAAATTATAATAATAGCCTACATAAAAGCAAATGTGTTTCTTTTCTAATCAGTGTGAAGTACAAAATCTAGAAATTTACAGATTGCTTTTCACCGATGTAGATCTTCATACTTTTAAATGTACAAATTAAGCATTTGTTTCATTTTCAAATATTAAATAGTGCAGTTACGAGGTTTAGATTCATTAAATCAAACAAGCGACATAAAACAGGTATAATAATTAATTGGTGTGTGTGTGTGTGTGTGTGTAAAATCAACAAAACAAAATAAATAAAAACACAAATGTTGTGCTGTTACTGCTGAATAAAGATATTCAGCTCATAGGATATCCAGCCTACGTGAGCACATCTCTGAATATACAGTAACATTTCACACAATTATTATATAGATATAGATTTAGTAAAGATTTTAATAGCACTTAAGTAAAGTGGAAATCCCCCGACTACATAAGGACTACTGTACCGCAGTGCATTTACTTTCCACCTTTAACCGTTAGCTCTTTAAACCACGGAGAAAAGACAGAACGAGAGCTCGTGTTGGTTTCTCAGCAGCAGTGGGACAGAAGATTTGTGGCCCGAGGGTCTTGGAATAGCTCGTGGCATTTATATACGTGGAAGACAAGCAGCTGCGTGAGTCATGTAAGTGAATGAAAGGAAATGGGGATGGATGGGTAGGAGGCGGATTAAGTATGATCAGTATATAACATATTCTCATTCTTCATTTCTGCTCATCGTTAGAGCCGGGCTATTTTCAGCCAGCTGTGGGCTCGAGCTCACCATTTCCTGCCAAAAAGCTGCTACGGGTTTCGCATTTCTCTGTGACCAAACATTTTACAGCTGAGGTTTATCTATAGAATGGATAAAAAAAAATGTCATATTAAGGTACATCTAGAAAAGAATTTTGGTTCATACAGCTTCTCTCTAGACATTAGTTCTCCAGAATATTGACTTTTACAGTATTAAGCAGCTCAAAATTACATCCTATTTTTTTACTTGTATACACAGAGAAATTTAAAAGAAAAAAAAGAGAGAAAAACGCCTATATTTTAACTAAGAGGAGACAGTCCTGATTTGAAATTCTGTGAAGCAGCTTTACACGGCAGGTAACGCTTAAGCTAAAGGTCATGCTGGCTTTAAAAGCAGTTTGACACAAATTATAGATGTCAAGAAGTCTTTTCTTTTCCATGTACAACTTACAAAAGTGTCCTGTGTAACCATTACAGCCTGCAGCGATTATTGTGTGTAAATTGACAGGCAGGTGCGGAGAAAAAGGAGTAAAATTAGCCAGCAGGTAATTATTTGAAAATTGTAGTAGTTATCGGCGTGTGTGTTTAACATGTAGCGCTTACAGCTAATATCTTACTACATCATAAAAAATTATTTTGCATCAAAGTTTCAGAATATGGTAAATAAATAAATAAATAAATATATATATATATATATATATAAACGCATAAACATTAATAAATAAATAAACACATAAATGTGTTTTTCCTTCTAATCAGTGTGAAATACCAAACCCATCATTTGTAAGTACAGTACATCTCATAATTTAAATGTAAATTTACAAATCAAGCTTTTTTTTGGTGGGGGGGGGGTGAATTTGGTTTTTTTTCAAAAATATGTTTAATAAAATGCAGTTATAAGGTTTAGATTCATTAAATCAAGTATGTAAAAATAATCATTAGTTAGTCATTAGTGTGTTATGAACTAAAAGTATATCGTATAAAAACACACGTGTCGTGCTGTTACTGCTAAATAAAAATATTCAGCTCACAGGATATAGATGCGAGGTTCACAATCCAGCCTACGTGAGCACACCTCTGAATATAACATTTCACACAATTATGCAACACCCTGGCTTGCACACAGGCACCAAACACCACACACACACACACACACACTCACACACAGGTTTTTGCATATTTATGCCTTCTGAGATCATAAACTCGTGCTGCCAGTTAGCGACACCTCGACTAATGAATCAACAGAATTCTCTTCCATAGACCTGATGTTTATAATAAAGATAACTATACCGAGTCAGAATTTGTGCCTCATCTGGCAAAGTCATTCGATTCATAACAGGCAACAGGATGTATTACGTGTCGGTGTGTTCCCTCTCTGCTGCTTTTTTTTTTTCCTTCACTGTTTGCTCTTCTATGGCCACGTTCACATTTACAGACTGTGACTCAAATCTGACTTTATTCTAGTGTGACACAGATCTGATTTTTTTAGGGCTGTCTGAAAGAACAAATCTGATGTCATAGGCATCATTTATGGGGGGTGGATTGGTTGTAACCTCATAATCAAAAGTGGCCACAATAACACCATTTTATACCCACATGTGTAATTGGCAAGCAAAGAGTAAACACACACACACACACCTGTGTGAGACTTGGTTGTGTCCAACCCATCCTCCACGTCTTCTAAAGCATACAGTAGTAACTGTGAGCGCAAGCAATAGCAAGCATGTACACAATAACAAGAAGAATAACCCACATTTTTTAAGTATGTCCTTGGCCACACCCCTCAGCACCCCCCCCCCCCCCAACCAACGTTGAACCCAAAATTACGCTCTTACGCTATTTCCTTTTTCTGGACTACAGGAATACACGACTAACTGCTTGTCGTCCTCCAGAGTCTGTGAAGCAGCCAGCACATCACGGCAGGTAACGCTTAAGCTAAAGGTCATGCTGGCTTTAAAAGCAGTTTGACACAAATTATAGATGTCAAGGCATCATTTTTTTTTTTGTCCCATAAGGGACTTACAAAATAGACCTGTGTAACCATTACAGCCTGCAGCGTTTATTGTATGTACTGTAAGTTGACAGGCAGGTGGGGAAAAAAAGAAGTAAAATTAGCCAGCACACAAATATTTGAAAATTGTAGTAATTATCTGTGAGTGTGTTTTAGATGGAGTGTGAACAGTGTGAACATTATTATATAGGGAGAAGAGAACTAATTTTGCACCAAAGTTTCAGTATATGAGAAATACATAAATAATAATAAATACAAAAAAAAGAAAGAAAAAAAGAGTAGCTACTTATATACCGTATATAACACACACACACACACACACACACACACACACACACACAAACATACTGTACTGTATACACACACACACTATTGCTCAAAATTGTAAAATCACTTGCAAATTTTTAGTAATTTTAGTGATTTTTAGTGATTTCTGTTCTACATTCTAGAACAATACTGGGGATTTTATTTTAAATTATATAATGTAATTATTTTATACCTTAATTATGTAGCAACAATAACAGTCAGAAGTTATTTTAAGACACAGAATGGAACTTTTCTCACAAGAAAAGCTCCATGATGAAACTGTCTCTCATGAAGACCTTCCCAGAAAAACAAGACCAAAACTCAGCTCTGCTGCAGAGGAGACGTTCATTTAGAGTCGCCAGCCTCACAAATCACCAATTAATAATAAACAGCACCTCAGATTAGAGCCGTTGTGAAGCTTTACAGAGCGGAAGCAGCAGAAACATCTCAATACTGTTCAGAGGAGATTATTGTGTATTTTGGATAATAAACGCCTTCAGTATTATTTTACAGTGTAGAAAGAAAAAAACATCAGGAGCAACCATGGAGTTAGAAAGTGATCCCAAACGTGTGCACGGTAATGTACAGTATATACAGTATCTCACAAAAGTGAGTACACCGCTTACATTTCAGTAACCACTTTATTACAAGGAGCAATACTATAGAAATGAAAATTGGGTCTACTTTAGATTACTCAGTGTGCAGCTTGTATAACAGTACAGATTTTAACTGGCAACAAAAAAATAGTTCACTGTACAGTAAGTGAACATGTCAAAACTGTGTCCAAAGTGTCAATATTTTGTGTGAGCACCATCGTTATATAGCACAGCCTTAATCCTCCTGGGCCTGGAATTCACCAGAGCTGCACATGTTGTTGCCGGGATCCTCTTCCACTGCTCGATAATGATATCACAGAGCTGCTGGATGTTAGACACACGTCGCTCCGTCACCTTCCGCTTGAGGACGTCCCACAGGTGCTCAATAGGGTTCAGGTCTGGAGGCGTACTCGGCTCGGCACACATGAGCATGATGTATAGGACATGTGACTTGGCATGGTTAAACGATGTACAGCTGTTACAGCACTTAGGGTGATAAGCTGCACGTTGACGACTCTAAAATATCTATAGTATCGTCCTTTGAGGAGATATACTAAAATGTTTGCTGAAATTAGAAGGGTGTACTTACTTTTATGAGTGGGTGTATATACACAGTGCCAAAATATACAGTACTGAAACGAGAAGACGAACAATATTAACTTGTTGTCATCTGTGAGTTTATTTTTCCTGAAAGAAAATAACATATTGTACTGGCTGCTGCAGACTCTCGCAAAAGGAGACGATTTGCTGGTGTAATGTTGACACAGTACACTACCAGAACGGAGAAATGTTGTAACAATAGACGGTATAACTGTGGTATTTGTGTCGTCTTATTAAATCTCTCTCAGAATTGTTCTGCCGCTTTTTTCAAACTCGGTCCCCATTCACGAGCACTTCTGTATGAACAGAAATAACACTCAACTATGAATACTTTTTTTTTTTTTTCCCATCGAGAGATCCATTTTCAACAACAACTACACGACTTCCTTTTCACTGCAGGGAACACCTGCGGCTGGAGCTATGCCAGGGCGACAATTGCGTTTTTGAGATGCGTGAGTTTCAGTTCGTCATTTTCTCAATAATTGAAGCAACTAAATAGTAGGTACAGTAAGCTCATTTCAGAACTTAAAAACTACTTTATAAATGAAGCATTTGGGGATTTTCAAGTATAAAATACAGTATATGTTTAGTAAAAAGCAGGTAAAAAGGGTTTAGAATCACTAAACAAAACAGGATGTTAAATTAAGGTGAAAAGTTCAACGTGCTGAGCCCCATCAGGTAAGTCAGATGTTATATGATGTTCTTTTTTTTATTATTTTCAATATAATTGGTTTGTTTTAAGTGGAACAGTGGTGTAATGGTTAGAACTGTGACCTTGCACCTCCAGGGTTGAGGGTTCGAGTACCACCTTCATGATTAGTTTTATTGAATGTTGTGATTGTCGTGCAGTTACAATGAGCGAAGTAAGCTTCTATGGCAACAGGGAAACTTCCTGATCCACAGAGGATGCCATCTGGTTGAATACTCCCTTTTTACATAAAAAAACACTTAGGAAATTTAATTGAGCTGCATGAAACGTGGAAAAGCCATTAGATAGTATAGGGGAAGGGTGTTAGTTTCACTCAGGTAGCACCTGTATTTCTTAGAGGTGCTATGGCTGTGTTAGGGAGAGTTACAGTACAGCCCCCGAGCCCTGCCCTATGAGAAGAGGTCACACATACAGTACAGTATCAGGTTATAGTTATACTTAATGTCATGGGACGTAGTTCCTGTTATCGAATTTCGTTATAGCAGCTGTAAACTGTCGACAGAAGAATTTCAAGCTGTCAAGTTAGCTGTGGTTAATGAAATTATAATGTATTAGAACTAATGCATTAATGTAGCATTAACTGTCAGAGCTGGTGACCAATCAGAATTCATCAGTGCTGTGGTTTAACAGTAATGAATAAGATGTTTAAAAGATGTTAATTGGTGCTCTGGGTGAAACATTATTGAAACCACTCAGATTTAGTGTAATGATTCAGAGGTTTATTTTCCTCGATTATCTCTCTGCATGTTTTATTACCTTGCTTAGCTTGCACCTGATTTCTAAAGAACTCATTTCAGTGTTTTGCCTTCTTTATTTCAGCTCATGAAGGACTTGGTAATTAGCGTATAAGTGGAATCTGATGAGTTCACATTAGAGAAAAAAACAAAAAACAAACAGGCAGGAAAACAGGTCTCTGAGTGAGAGATTTGGAAACACTCGGGTAAAGTAACTCCGCTTAGATGAAATAAAAGACCACTTCAACATTCAACACTGTTTATAATTCCACTATGATGACGTTCATGAAGCGTCAGGTTCAAACCAATCCGGTTTTATTTGTACAGCGCTTTTAACAATGGTCATTGTCGCAAAACGGCTTTACAAAATAAAAATAAAAAAAATAGGGAAATGAATGTGAGGAAACTCAACAGGGAACCCATCCTCATCTGGGTGATAACGGATAGCAGGGATTGATCTGCAGTCATACTGTGTGTTAGGCAACTGGAAGTTCAATATGACAGGAGTTAATATGGAGTCCAGTTTCGTTATTAGAGGCTCAGGTACAAAACTGTTTGTAGGAATTTTATGCCCGAGTTGTTGAGTGACTGCAGTCACAAGCCATCAGAGAACAAGACCGTCCATGCGACGAGATCTACAACCAGAAGCGAGGCACCAGGATAAGTCAGGAGGGTCAGGAGGAATAACTATGACAGCATAACTAAAAGGGAGCGCCAGAAGAAGGAAACACAGACATGAGGGGGAACTGGGATGTAAAGCAACCAGTCACTCCACCACCAACAAACCTGAGTGACCAATGAGATGGGAAGACAGCATCTAAACATACAGTACCAATTCACCATAATACTCTACGTCCATGAGTCCCCCAGATCTGCTCATTTACCTAAGGTAAGTAAATCTATTTACAAAAATGCTTGGCTAAATAAATAGGTTTTCAGCCTAGACTTAAACATTGAGACTGTGTCTGAGTCCCGAACATTAATTGGAAGAACTAGATATTACAAAAGCTTTGTAGTTTTCATAATACGTATTACTGACAAGCAGCCTGTATGCTTTGATAGCAGTAGGCATGGCTGATCATAAAACACTAGCATAAACCACATGAGACCATTTAGTGACATTAGAATCGATGTGAAATTTACCTGGGAGCCAATGCAGTGTGAATAAGATGGGGCTGATGTGCTCATATCTTCTGGTTCTATATTTCACTATATTTTGCACCACAGTTTTGATTGGTCAGATCAGAACAACAGCTAAGACAGTAGTGCATTTATGTGTTTCTATTGTAGTGGAGGACAATTTTTATACACAGGTTAGGGAATGTGTGTAATCAAATCACTTTTATTGTCACATCATGTTTCTGGTACACTGGTACAGTACATGTGAGTGAAATTCTTGTGTGCAAGCTACACAAGAAATAGTTGTGTACAATTATATGACATAAATATGCATGTAAATAAATATGCATATGAATAAGTACAGTAAATGTATTCACAAATATATATTAATATTGTGCA
>JAQMYJ010000009.1:25692628-25707947 GCA_030014305.1 Clarias laeviceps
TTGAATACTGCGGGCGGGAGCGGGAGAAAATAATATATATTTTTGCGGGCGGGAGCGGGACAGAATCTTGCGGGAGCGGGACGGATTTTTCAGGTCGCAGGTCTCTAGTTCAAGCCTCAACCCAATTGTGACTGAACAACACCCTTAGTCCTTAACGCTGGGTCATGGCCGATCTTGTGCTGTGACCACAGTTTCCCAACAGGCTAAGTTTTGTATGGCAATCACTCCACATAAACCCCAAAGACATGCAAATTAGGCTAATTGGCATTTACAAATTGCCCGTAGTGTGTGAATGTGTGTGCGAATGTTGACCGGATGTAGGGAATAAATATAGTACAACAGTCACCACTGGCCTCACGGTCCCTAGTTGGACTACAGAGGTTTGTAGATGGATGGATGGAGATGATTGTAATTGTTAGCATGTGGGCAGCGGTGGTTCAGAGGGTCGCTGAACGGAGGGTCAGGGAGGTCGAGCCCCGACTCGGCCAGGGTGTGGCTGTTGGGTCTTAGAGCAATGCCTTTAACCCTACTGTACATCTAAATTGTTCCGGCATTGCCAGTCCTGGATGAGAAAAGAAAAGGGTTTGGCTTCGAGCTAGCAACTCAGCCAAGGAAAAACCCGGCATTCCTACAGAAATGACGAAATTTGTAACCTGATGTGCTCAACAGCATGGGAGGAACACAAAATACATAAATTGGTATGAAAAAAAGGTATGTTTGGAATAAACATGCTGTTATGGAAAAATAGCAAGCTCCAGGGTGGTAACAGTAACTCCACTCCATCACTCCGTGTTTAAAAGTTTTATTCTTTACCCAATCTGAAAACTCTGGAAAAGTTATATCTCAGAGTGCAGCAGAAAATAAATATTTTAGTTTTAAGTTCACACCCTGATTCTGCAGCTTATTCCTGTTCGCTGCTACAGGCAGGTTGTTAAAGAGAGCCGAATCTCGCCTTAACTCCGGTTGAATGTTGTAAATGTTTCTCAGCGGTACGTTACAAGTTGAAGGCCGACCTTTATTTTAAATGTAAAAGATCTTTGTCTGAAATGACAAGGTTCCCTTTTGAGGATGGCACGACGTGTACGCTGAAGTAAAAGGACATCAAGAAATGAAAAAAAGAGACTTGGTGCAGGTACAGAATTATTGCTGAAAGGAAGACGGTGCCTGATGTGGTTTGCGGGTCCCAGCTGGTCTAAACCAGTTTACGCTGGAATTGTTGGCATGCTACAGTATAATTGTTGGTTAGGAAAAAAAAATAAATAAAAAAAAAGCATGCTGTACGAGACGCAGTGCTGGAAAGATCATGTCTTCTTCTTCTTCAGCAGGTGTGTTAGGATTCCAGCAGAGTCAGTGGCCTTGAGCGAAGTGGAGTGTGTGAGTGTATGACCCCTCACTTCTCCAAACATTCGCTCATCCCAGCCAACAAAACCACCATCAATAATGCATTCTAGTGCTTCTGTTGTGACCGCTATCATGAGTGACGAGTGGGCACACACACACACACACACACACACACACATACACACACATACACACACACGCGCATTACACCCTGTTGCATATCTTTCTGGCTGGAAATAGCATACACACAAACACACACACACACACACACACATACAGGTTAGAGTTTCAGGATAAAAATAATAAATAATTCGAAAAAGAAAATTCCACCAAATTTTCCCGTCACGTCTCACTACCTTTGCGAAATGTTAACCGCTAAAAGATCGGTGTCATGCTGTTACAGGGAACTAATCAATGCTCTCAGTAATCCTCTGTAGAGAGTAATAAGTTCCTGAAACAGAGGATTAAATGTGGTGGACGTGCGTCCCGTCTCTCGCTGCCTGGACTCCGCGTGGCTCATATGCAGTGTGAAAATGACGCCGTCTGAAGGTTAAGCACTTTCACTCAATACTCTGCTAAAAAAAAGAGAAAAGCTTTTCATGCAAAGTGCTTCATGAAACGCTCTGGGGATTTCATCACATCAGCCACCACGCTTTTATCCAGAGAGAGAGAGACAGAGAGACAGAGACAGAGAGAGAGAGAGAGAGAGAGAGAGAGATATCTTAATCTATCTATCTGTCTCTTTCTCTCTGCTTGGCTACATTAGGTGGAGAGACACGGTGTGCACATTTCTACTCTACAGGAAACACTTTTTTGTAAAATTTCACGTTTTTCTGGTGAAATGTAAACACAACCAGAACCTCCTCTCACACACACACAAACACACACTGCGTGCAATAATGGAGTAAACAGCATCATTATGGGTCTTTTTTTCCACCGCTGGTTGCGTAAACACTATTTGTAGCCATTAAGGAAAATAATAACAATAAGTGAATCCTTCGAGGGTCGATTGCTTCATTACAGCTCACACAGTACAGTTAATGCCGTGTGTTGTTACTGTACACTCTACATGTGGTTCACACACTCTGTAAAACACTCAAGGCGTACCATGGTTTCATTAACGCAGAGCGCCTGTTTCCTCACATCCAGCTGACAGACAGGGTGTTTTTCCCATTTACAGCAAGCTCACGTCACCATCACGTGCATGACAACACGTGCGTTTTACAGTTTTAACTCAGTCGCTTCGGAGCATTCCTCACTACATCTTCAACATCTGGAGCAGAGTATGTGGACAACAATCGAGCACCTGGGAAACCTGTAACTTGCTCAGAAGCCTTAGTTTATCCATGAACAATAAGTATTACAGTCATGTGAAAACGCGATAGAACGCGGAGCCATGTTGTGATAGCGACAGTTAACTTTGTAAGAGTTTTCAGATCAAAAGCACGGCTTCATTCATTTCAATAAAAGTCATTGATCTGTATATCAACTACAGCAGTACAGCCTTAAACATTACTCTATCTGTCTATCAATTCTATTATATCTATTACATCTATCTATCTATTCGTTCGTTTATCTACTGTATCTGTCTGTCTGTCTATTTGCAAGATTGATTATAAGAGACAGGACTCACTTTTATATTTTTTACTGTTTGTACTGTATATTGTTTTCAGATGATGTCACCATGATACACAAAAGAAAACTGTTTTACAGCACTGTACAGCTCAATCACTCACTCACTCATCATCTATACCGCGTACAGGGTCGTAGGGGGTCGCAGGAGGTCGCAGGGTGTCGCGGGGGGGGCCTGGAGCCTATCCCAGGAGGCTTAAAGCATGAGGTGGGGAACTCCCTGGACAGGGTGCCATTCCATCGCAGGGCACACACACATACACACTCACACACACACTCATACTACGGGCAATTTGGGGAGGACAATTAGCCTTGTCTTTGGACTGTGGGAGGAAACCCACCAAAAGAATATGCACACATAGACGGGAATCAGGCCTGGACGGGAATCGAACCCGGACCCTGGAGGTGCAAGCCGCCCGCACTGTACAGCAAAATGGAAAAAAATCCTAAATTCAAAATGCAACACGTAAAACAGAGCTGTACATGCAGCGCAGCATGGAATATCACAATGCAGTGTTTCTACACCTTTTGAAGTTCCTGTCTGTCGGGCCGCAGCGTCTCATCCGTATCCAAATCCGGCTCTGTTAGGACTCAGCTGGTTCAACCGTTTTGCATGTAATGATATCTGCAGTGAACTAACGTGACCTTTCAGCAGAGAACCTGACTTTTGTTCAACATGACATCAGCAGCTGATAATGTAGGTTACAGCAGACGAATCAGGGCATCATCAGTGTGTTCAAAAGGTTGAGACATTGATTTTGCGATGTGTACAAGTAACCAGATGATGTGAAGTTGTTTCGAGAAATTCAATCCTGATCTGAACTTAAATAATTCTTTTGATTGTGTTAAGCTGCTTTGGGACGATGTCAATTGTTAAAAGCGCTATACAAATAAAATTGAATTGAATTGAATTGAATCTGAGCCACTGAGGAAAAAAAAACTATAAACACAGGATGTGTTTTATCATGGACATTTAAATCCATTGTGTTTTTAATTTCAATTCATTTTCTTTCATTTGATTTATTTATAGGCAGTGGCGTCCTGGTTAGCACGGTCACCTTGCACCTACAGCGTTTGGGAGTTCGATTCCCACCTCGGGGTCTGTGTGCTTGGAGTTTGTACTCTGGTTTCCCCCCACAGTCCAAAGACATGCAGATTAGGTTTATTGGCATTCCCAAATTCCTTGTAACGTGTGTCCTACAACCCTGTGCAGGATAATAACTATAAAGCATGAGAAAGATCTCATCCATTTTCATGTGCTATCCACATTTTATTTTTGCTTCCTTTTTATTGTTAATTCTGCACATTGTGGACCTTATTTAGCTATATTCATGTTTTTTTTCCTCCCCTTAATTAATTTATTTGTATGTATGTGATATAAAAAACATTACCAGATTCATGTCATTTTCAGAGTGTCTATTCACTTTCTATAATATCCAGGTTCAGCAAACAGTCCGAGCATACAGTATGTGTGTCTTTTGTTGACAATTGAAGGACGGCGGTGTGTTGTGAACAAGCGCGCAGCACTGCGGCTCTCCAGCCTGCTTCATCATACATCTAAAGCATCCTCATATCAGTTCGTGATTCATCTAAATAAATAACTAGCACCTACTGTGCATTACCTACAGCACATTGCACTGCACTTTACCTTGAAACTTAATCCTTAAAATACTTCAGAAGTCATATGTTTG
The DNA here is from genome assembly GCA_030014305.1 of Clarias laeviceps. Taxonomy (NCBI): domain Eukaryota; kingdom Metazoa; phylum Chordata; class Actinopteri; order Siluriformes; family Clariidae; genus Clarias; species Clarias laeviceps. The sequence continues at coordinate 25,697,293 of JAQMYJ010000009.1, forward strand.
AAATTTTTTCTTTTGACTGTACAGAATAACAGAAAACAGTTCTGAGAGTTAAAACCCCCTTTATGTCTCCATATAATCCCCTGCTACACTAATGCACTTACCCCAGTGTTTCAATAGTGCTTGGATACCATCAAGGAAAAAGTTCTCTCAGTGTGTTTGAAATGCTGGCCTCCCGGGAACTCCCACACATGTGGAAATGGCTTGGAGCGAGGTCAGGACTGTACGGGGATGTGGCGATACCTTCAGCATGAGTTCTTGTAATGTGCGAGTGGTGTTGATCGTGTGTACAGTTCACACAGTCAGATGCATCTCTTTCTTCCACAGGTTGGTGAGAAGTTCCGTCGATTTTCAAGGACCAGGCGTTCCACTGGCTGAATGTTCACGGGAACAACCGCAGTGAGCTCTGAGCCACCTCGGCCCGGGATCGTCATTCACAGACGTACGGCCTTCTTTAAAACGTTTTCATTCAAATGTTTTACTACGGCTAAGAGTCTCATCTCTGCTTGAAGTCTTATACCTTCATTCACCGGAAATTACATTACACCGATTTGTGCAGCCTGACAGACGTGCAAAAATAGGTGGCATGTGTCACTTAAGAGCATGACTAACAGGATGCACTCTGGTCTCTTCTTCTGATCATGACATCACCTGGTCCTGGTTTGACTTGAACGCCCATCATGTGTGTATAGATGTATATAGGAATATTTAACAAGTCAACAAAAGCTGCACAGGAAGTGATCTTCAGGAAATTCTCTCATTTAATGCCTAGATTAGGCTAATTGCTGTTCCCCAAATCGCCTTGCGATGGATTGGCACCTCACCCAGGGTGTACCCTGCCTCATGCCCTAAGTTTCCTGGGAAAGGCTTCAGGTACCCTGCGACCCAGTATACAGGATAAAGCGAGTGAGTGCGTGAAGGTAAGGTACATTTAAACAAATGTAAATCATTACAACTTTCTTGAAGTCTTTAATTAATATACTAGGCTGCTAGTTAACCACAAGTATATTTGTTACAGTAATTCTATGCCAAAAACCCAACCATGTTATTCGTTTAGTCAGCTCTGAAGGCATCTTAACTCTTGTTCACAGAGACAGTTTGAGAAGTAGTTACTATAAAAATATTGATTTTAAAATGGTAAATATGATCTTCAACAATCCTCCAATGGTTGGCTGTGGCATTGATGTAAATCTTAACTGATGTTAAAAGGCTTAAAGGTGCAAAGAAATCATTCCCTACACCAATACAGCACCACCACTAGTCTGATCTGCTTACACAAGGCCCAGATGATTAGATTGTCCCTGATGAACAAATCATGGGTGACGGGGCTAGAAGGAAGGGAAAAACTCAGTGAGATGGCAGTAGGAAGAAACCTTGAGAGGAACCGGACTCAACAGGGAACCCATCCTCATCTGGGTGATAAGGGATAACAGGGATTGATCTGCACTCATACTGTGTGTTAGGAGGCTGGAAGTTCAGTATAACAGGAGATGTGTTTAAGTTAAGTCTTCGTGGTAAAGTGGCTATTGAAGTTACTGTAGCGTTCCTGTAAAAAACTAACATTTGCATTTACATTTAGGCATTTAGCAGATGCTCTTATCTAGAGAAACTTACAGAAGTGCTTTGAAGTTTTCGTCATTACTACAGCAGGTCTCTAACTTCAGTCAAACACTGTTGGAAAGGTTTTTCGGGGGGAAGTAAACATCTGCTTATTCTCTTCTGACCTTTCTCATTAACACACTGCAGAAGTGCAAATTTATCGCAAAAATCCCTGAAATTGGACGAAAATCCAAAGCGATTAGCGCTTTCTGGACTATTCGAACCAGCCCACCTGGTACTGTGATCAGATATACAGTATATAACTGTGATATAGATATTTGCTGTGAACATTACCTGAAGCTCGAGACCGGAATCTGCATGTTTGTTTGTGTTTTTGCATTTCACCTCTGCCACATGATTCACAGACTAGAATAAATACCTTCATAAATGACTAAGTGTACAGGTGTTCCTTATAAACCGCTTGATGAATGTACTGTACTGTATAACTGTACTGTACAAACACTGTAAACAAACTACATAACGTTTCCACCACCACGCTGTTAAATGTTTGTTTTTGTTGGTTTTTTCTTTCCCCTTAACTCTGCAGGTTAGTGCTTTTCCATCGTTCCGTATGCTGAAATTAATTACTCATATTGTTGTGTTTCTTTTATAGATAACATCTAGCAAGGATCTTTCATAAATTAGATTGTGAATGTGGCATTAAGATTAAATCGCCCGAGATTGCTTTACTGTCTTGATTGCCTGCTCGATCTTTTAATAAACTGCTTGCAAATCCTGTGCGAGCGTCTTTTTAATGTTCACGTTCATTTTAATGACATACTAATGATCGGTGGGGTTCATTTTCTCCATCAACAAAATCATCTAATAATTTTAACCCTTTATAGCCTACATCTTGGCCCTATAAGGAGTTCCTGAGAGGCCATCAGAAGCAGGCAGTCTGATCGTAGTGCAGACGTCCTGAGAAAACTTTCTACTAAGGATAAGTGCCATAGTGTAGTTCAGAACAGTGTGCTCTTATTCTGCACAGTCAAAAGTCCCGACTTGACTTGTGTGATGTTTCATAAAAACAAGTATGAAAACATTTCTGCATCTAGATGTTGTTTTTTAGGAACCGTGTTTTTCATTCGCAATCTTATTCAGGAAGGAAGCATAATACAAAATTTACACAAAGTGCCAGAGCTTGTGATTTATAACGTATTGAACGTAATTCTCAGACTGAATGTCTCTCTCTCTCTCTCTCTCTCTCTCTCTCTCTCAGTGGGATGTAGCAGACAGAAATGAAAACTTTCCGCATTGTTTCGCCTGAGTGTGATTTCTCCAAGATCAACAAGCCTACTTACACGAACCTGCATGAGCCGAAGGTCTGTGTTGCCATGGGTACAATGAGCTCGCTGGCAGCACTGCGTCCATTTATGAACAGAATCTATCTGTTAATCTGTCTCAAATTACGCACACAGATTGGGAAACTGAATTAGGTCACAGCCAGGGTGCACTTATTTAGAAAAATCCCGCTGTATCGGGGAGTAATGTGACACCGGCATGCAAGATAATGATGAATATTGTTATATATGCAGGGTGAAAAAGACTTAGCTCTTGTTGTGGTCTAGGACTGGTACTGTACACAGCAACATCTCAGCTGCACTGAACAAAATATTCATTTATTAACGTATGTAAACTAAGGGCAGGATTTATACATACATATGTAAGGTATTATTATTATTATTATTATTATTATTATTAGTATATATTTTACAAACAAAAATAAACCATAAAATTAAAGCAACTCATTAAATGTAATTAAGTACATTTACCGACTTAATTTATTGTAGTGAAATAGATATTATAAAAATATGTTAGATATACAGTACATAAGACAAAAAACATATTTTTGAGTGTGTGGGTTTTGTTTTTATAAATTATTATTATTATTATTATTATTATTATATCCACTGTAATGTTTGACATCCTGATTTTAATCTCTGCAACCTAACAGGGCTGAGCTTATCCATCCATCCATCCATGGACTTGGACTTTATTGCTTGATCTCCCAGGACTACTGCGGGACTATGGCAGAGACGTACAGTACGCTCACTCTGATTGGCTGCCATTAGTCATTAGGTTCCTTACTCCATGCAGATTAGGTGAGTATGTGTGTGTGTGTGTGTGTATGCCCTGTGATGGATTGGCACCTGTTCAGGGTGTACCCTGTCTCGTGCCCTAAGTCCCCCATCAACTCATACAGGATAACGCGGTATAGACGATGAGTGAGTGAGTGAGTAAATAAACCTGCAGCACATTATGTACATCATTTATATTTTCACTGTTGCTTATTGACTTTTTGCACGTGACGTCCCGATATCTGTCCATAAGTTGACATTGTCCCACCCACTTACAGACCCACTTTCCATTTAATGCTATTTGGGATCTGACTCCAGAACAGTTAGTTAGCTATTAATTAAATTTCAATTAAATTTCAATTTTATTTATATAGCACTTTGAACAAAGGTCATGGTCTCAAAGCAGCTTCACAAAATCAAAAAAATTATGCATGAGAAATGTGCATGAGATGTGAAAAAATGTGTATAAATCATAATGATCAGATGAACTCCCTAAGAACTTTGAGAGGAACCAAACTCAACATCCTCATTTGGGTGAAAACAGATAGCAGGAATTGTTTTACAGTCATACTGTTTGTTAGGTGGCTAGAAGTTCAATATAACTGAAGATGTCTTTAAGTTAACATGGAGTCCAGTTCAGTTCGGCATCAGGATGGCACCTGATCAGTCAGACAGGTGCAGAGGGCAGAGGGGGTCTGGATCACTGGGAGCTCAGGAGCAGCATGTGTAGCTCCAAACCATTTAATTAGAAACCATTTAATCCTATTAATTAGAAATGTCAGAATTAGTTAATGTTACCTGTTATGTGTTCCATAGCACCATCTCACTGGCAAAAGAAGTATTGAATGAGCTAACACTCACGCTAACAAACGCCACCAAATCCAAGAGGAATCAATATTTTGTACTTGTACACCATTTGATATAAACAGGATATCCAAAAATCCAAAAGATCAAACTTCTGCAAATTTATATCCTAATTATCTTCTTCATCCATTTTCAGACGCTTGTTCACCAAAATCCACCAAAACATCCAGCATATGAAGATAATCTGCAGATCAGAAGTTACATGTTTACTCTTTAATCTACTGTGTGTGACAGAGCATCAGTTAATCTGGTAAATAGGTAAATATCTTTCAGTTATTTATTCATTTATTTATTGGCTTTAAAAGCCACCTCAAGGATAATTACAGTATCAACAGAACTAAATACTGTAGGAATGTCAGTTAGCGGCACATCTGCAATCAGGTGACTGCAACAGATCTATAAAGGCACAACATTGTATTATTCTGCTTATGACAAGGAAATAAGCCACTGGTTACAAATCTGAACATATGACAATATAGTTTATCATTTATGAAGCTGCCGTACGAGTCCATGTGAATGAACAGAAAGTTCCACAGAAAGTGATTTGCAGCTGCACTACAGTCAAAGCCGCTGTTATAGGAAATTATTGAGCACCGCCCGGCCAATCACTGTGGTATAAAGATAAAGTTTGTGTAGTTTATGATGGAACCGCTACGATAGAAATGCTTCATGAATAACTTATACTTTAATTAAGCCTGATGTTTTTTTGTTTTTTTTGGCCAAGCCGTGTATTGTGTTGTGTTGCGTCTTGTTGTGTTGTGTGTCCTTTCAGCTTGTGTTGCCTTGATTTAGTTCCACGCGATGCCGTACTGGACTCCTCTGTGTGGCTGCTTCACTCGAGTCATTTGGCAATAATGCTACAGACGGAGCATTTCCAGCTTATGAAGGATTTGTATTGAGCTTTGTTGATCTTGGTTTTGTTTTTAATTCCTGAAGGATTTATTTTCGCTTCCGTTCATGGCTGCTATTCATTTTTGCTCTCTTAAATGTTTCTTACTTAACGTAAGAGTTTATTCATCTCCTATTACACGAAATTTATTCCAAACATGTTTTACCTCAAGCAGGTTTTGCTAGCATAAGCATTAACAATGTGTTCTCCCAGATCATTATAAATGCCACGGTTGATTATTTTTTTCTGGACCATGAGCTTCTCATTAGTGCAAGTTCCTTATGTTCAATATTACTCGTTTCCTGACCCTTCAGTGACCTGCTGTGTGCTGCAGATAAAGACAAGTATCACCACAAGTTAATCATATCTCTGGGGTTTCGTTTTTAAACCACTACTAATTTGCATAATAAAAAGTTAACATACACATTCATTATGAACAGAAATCATATGCCAATATCAAGCTCTCAATCATTTCCCAGAAATTTATTTTCTTGGAATTCATACATCGAAGTACAAAGATTTGGAGCACAATTTATTTGGGGTTTTATGAAATCAACACAGGGTCAAATTTATACATACAAAATTAAACATTATCATACACTCACTTAAATTATTAATTCAGTAGTCTTGAAATTTATTTTACTTTTTCAAACCCAAGGCCACTTCCTGTTAGAGATGATTTACTCCAGGTGGTAACTTATCCATTCCGGTATAAAAACTGTTTGCTTGACAGCACTCATTGGATTGACCAACATACAGTCCAATGGGTCCATACAAAAAGTCCAAGAAGACTCAATCAAGCCCCAAACATTGAGAGGGAATTGGCTTGTATGATCAGGAACAACACAGGAACCAACAAGGCACAGACCTCCACAAACTGGAAGCTGATGCAACACCAGTGTCACTCTCTATTTCCACGCCAGATTTATATTATGATGGACCAAAAAAAAAAGTGATGGACCAAAAAATTTTTTTTAAAAGCTTATGACCAAGGGACCAGCTCCTGGATGGATACAGCAAGTTATGTTGAAGCCTAACGAAAATTTGTGAGCCATGCTAAAAGGTCAGGTCCATGTCAAACAAACCAACTGAACAGTAAAAATTCGACTGAGAAGAGTCGTCCAATATCCAACTGGAATGCTGCCAGAAGCTTGTTAAATGCTAAAGCAAAAGCGTCTGCTAAAGGTGAAACTTGCTAAAGGGCACAAAACCAAATAGTAGGTGTGCTGGAGGTATAATTCTTAACCTTACATTGATTTTAGAAAACCGAAATGAATTAAAAACTGTGCTGCAAATTCTCCATTAAAAATGTTGTGCAATCATTCTGCTGTTAAAAAAGAAGCCTAGTTCAAAAAATTCCTTGCAAACCCAACGTTGCCTGACATTCATGTTCGTGATGAGCGTATCTGACTCTATCTATCTGTATATGCTCAAGACCATAGATTTACATGGTGCTGGAGGACATGCTACAATGCTACAAGATACTACAGTACCCCTGTTTTTAGAGCAATGTAATAGAGATCTCGTCATCTAGTGCAGAGACACACACACACGCGCGATTAAAAATGTTTCAATGCTGTAAATAGTGATTTTGCATCTTAATGCTTGATTATTTTAGATATCTACCGTAGAAATGATAATAATTATATTAGAAATGATAATAATTATATATATATTGTATATATAAGATCCCACTAGTAGCAGCATGGATTTATGGGCGTTCCGCAAAATGAAAGAAAATTTTGTTTTGCGCGTGCGCAGTGAGCGTATATAGGACGGATTCACAGGTAGGATGAATTTATAGAACACCGGCTGAAGATGTGGTTATTGTTATTGCAGCGTTTTTGTCAAACGTAGTCATGTGATTATTTTTGCTGCATCTGATTGGTCGTGTGGCAGATCTACTGGCTGCATGTGTAGAATAAATGGTTAGAAAAGTAACGGGTCGAGTGGAGCCGAATGTAGCGTAAGTAAAAGTAAAAAGTATAGTGCAGTAAAATTACTCATATAGGTCATTTTTTTCCAAAAATGACTCAAGTAAATGTAACGGAGTAAATGTAACTCGTTAATACCCACCTCTGATGATGTGATTAGTTCATGTTACAAATCTAAAGATGAAACATAAAAGCCTGTTGATGTCCAGATTTTTGCAGATAGTTGCAGTTTTATATTTCTTTATTTATGCGGTACGAGCAAGGCGCTCAAATGGAGTCTTTTACTGCCTTTCTGGTACAGGAAAAAGTGTAAAGGGTGGGTGAAAAGTAACTAGTCATTAAAAATTGGTCCATATTTCCATATGTCCAAGTCCATATTTCTAATACAAATTTATTTAAACAAATTGTACATGTACTTTATTACACAGAAAAATTTAAGCAAATCTTTAAATTTCACCGTAAGCACCGGTGGCATCAACCAGTTTCCTCAAACGGGCGGAGATGGAACGCACATTCTTCTGAAGAATATTTGTTCTATACACTTCCTCATTTGCGAAGCCTCACAGGAATGGTGTGAGATCTGAACTTCTTGGAGGCCATTCATGAGGTCAGGCCACGTCCTCAAAAATGCTGGTCTAACCACTGACTAACCCAGTAAGAATAAAATGTGGTGGTGCACCATGGGATGTTCTATACGTTCTATAAGCTCTATATATACAGTATATATAGTATAAGCCATTTATAGTATAACCATTAAATAATCCCTAGTTCATTTTCACCCACCCGTTTTATATATAATCAAATAAATAGTGCAGTGATTATGTTTGGAAATGATTGTTGGTATTGATAAAGCTTTATTAAAGTAAAGTATCTACAGTACTAACAAGCAAAATGAATATGTTATAACCAAGAACATTTCCAATTTATTATCATAAACCTGTTTTATGAAAATCCATTCTGCTGTCTTTTAATTGAATGCAAGTGAAATGATTTTAATGAATGATTTTAAATTTTTTTTGTTTTGTATTTCACATTATTGCATTTACATTGGACTGTTTCACCGTCAGGCTATTTCTCTTAAAATCTGCCGCACTAGTTGTATAAAGTAATATTTACATTTATACATAACATAATAAAGTTTATATATAAAACAGTCTTTCTTTTCTTATACACAGACCTACAACCTCCTCTGTTTTCCCCTTTTTAAGGAACTATTAAGGATGTAAAAGGATAGAAAAAAGAAAAAGAAACCAAAGGAAAGAAACCCAGACGAACTAAATGAAATAAATAAGGAGGGAAAGCAGGAAGAATATGATGCTTGTGCACATCAATAAATCAAAAGCAAAACACAGTTTGACAGCAAAGCATCCTGTTCTGGTGCAGTGGCACAGTTGTTGTGACAGCACTGCCACCACACTGCTATTCCCCACAGACCTGAATGGAAAATACTAAATAAAGTACTCACTCTCACTTCTCACTCTCATTCTCTATATTGTTTATCCTGAGCAGGGTCACGGGAGGTCTGGAGCCAATCTCAGGAGACGCAGGGCACTAGGAGGGGTACACCCTGGGTGGGGTGCCAGTCCATCGCAGGGCACAAACACACACACACATGCTCACACACTACAGGCAATTTGGGCACACCAATTACCATAATCTGCATGTTGTTAGTCTGTGGGAGGAAACCAGAGAACCCGGAGGAAACCCGCCAAGCGTGACTCAAACCCTGGACTCTGGAGGTACGAGGTCACAGGGCTAACTTAATTCAAATATTTCAGTATTTGTTATTTAGGTTTAAAGGATTCTCCAGGTAAAGAGAGTCGTGAACTTAATGACTAATAGCAGCCAATCAGAGTGAGCGTACGTCCGTGCCATATTCCTGCAGTAATCCTGGGAGATCAAGCAAAAAAGTCAAAGGCTAGCAGATGGATAAGCTCACCCCTGCCCTCGCCTTTATGCTAATAGAAAATTTCCAGCAGACTCAGCCTCGCTCAGGGACTTCTACAGCCTTACGAAGGAAAAAAAAAGTGGATAATGTTAGCGTGGGATTTCTCAGAACTCTGTAAAAGGTAAATTGGTGTGAAATAAATTCTCATGCAGTCTCATCGTATCTTACGGTTAGACACTGAGTAACAAATGTCTGTGTTTAGATCTGATGATAAATGCTGTAAAGGTTTTCAGTTCGACTAAACAATCTCATTTTTACAATTTATTTTCTTTTGAAAAGACAGAATGATTATTTAGTTCTTTAGCTTTCTTTGAAATATGGAGCTAAATAATAAGGAAATTTGTAAACAGACATTCTGTATAAAGTATGCCAGAAAACTGTCAAAATGACAATATTCAACTGCCCGTTTATATCACAGACACCAATATGACTGGGGGGCGGGAGCAAAATGGGTGTTCAAGCCAAACCGGGACTTGTGCTAAAATTTCTGGTGAATGAAGGCATAAAAGCGATTGACATTTACAGAAGACTTCAAGCACAGTACAGTGATGAGACTCTTAGTCACAGTAAAACATTTGAACGGTGAAGTTTTAAAGAAGGCCAAACATCCGTGAATGACGATCCCAGCCGATGTGGCTCGCAGCACACATCTTTCCCATGAACATTCAAAGAATGGAACGCCTGATCTTTAAAAATCAATGGATAACTTGTCACCATCTTGCGGAAGAGACACAACTGTCTGTCCATGCTTGGTCATTTACAGATGGCTGGGGTTTGTTTATCAGTAAGAGCTGCAGTTACACTAACCATATTTCCTTAAATAGAGATTACAGCTTAATAAATACCTTAAAACTCAATTGTTGCTGCAACACAGCAACGTTCAATGACGATTAAAAAAATATGTGTTTATATGGGGAGGCTTCAGACTTTGTACAAACTGTGTATTTTGGTTTTTGAATATGTCAGGGAGAACGTCTCAGGTTACTTTGCTGTAACCCTGTTTCCTGAAAAAGCGGGAACGAGATGCTGCGTGAAAACGTTATGGGAACGCTCTTTGCGCGACCGGTTGTTGGAGCATGTGTGTCAAACACGGCAAAAATTTTGGCATATATAACCTCGGTCAGGTGACGTCATTTGATTAGGTCCGTGGTTCTCAAAGTGTGTGGCGCCCCACTAGTGGGGAATACAGACATGACAGGTGGTGCGCAATGAAGGGGAGGAAATTAGTGGAAAATCTTAGGAAAGTACGTATTCTAATTCATGTTTTTTTTTATTGACAATGAAGAGTGTACACTCAAAACTAAACAATCACACACAAAGAAATGGATCATTAATACAAGTAAATT
>JAQMYJ010000009.1:25721568-25735466 GCA_030014305.1 Clarias laeviceps
TGCCTTCAGTGAGAATCTACCATGTAAATGGTCATGAAAATAAAGAAAACACATTGAATGAGTGAAGGTGTGTCCAAGCTTTTGGCCTGTACTGTATATATATATATATATATATATATATATATAATTAAAATTTTTATTTTTTTATTTTTTTATTCATAAATATAAATGGCTGTTGTAGATATTTCATTCTTGCTTTTGAAAGCTTTGATATTTCAATGCCTCGTCATACAGGTGATCTTCTTGTCAGCTTACTCACTGGACTTTCTGGCTCGGTGAAATCTTGTGAAATAACCGCTACTCTCATCTCAGTGTGTAGTGTGAACATGCAGGTGGGAAGCTGCAACTAACAATTAACCCACCAAGGACACCTACCTCCCGATACAGCAGCTCAGGGAATATTAGACCGCAAAATCCAGAAGCTTTAAATCATCAGGTGATCACTACTAGCATCTAAGCAACAAAAAGCCCATAAGCCCAGAGATTACAAACAAAGATCACTAATACATGAATAGTTAGACAGCACTGATTAATTTCCTATAACAGCAGCTCTGACAGGTTTATTTAATTTATCAAATGCACTGAGTTTCAGTTCTACAGTAACGGCTCATCCGTAAGGGTTCATACCACAGAAACTGACGTGAGAAACTGGACTGCTCGCTTGATACAGCGAGGTTTTCCATAAGGAGGTATCCATTTAACACTTGTGCAAACATGTACAGGAAAATATATTTATTCTAACAAGAAAGAAACAAACAGATCAAGTGTTTACACCAATAATAATTTACCCTTCCGATTAAAAAGAATTTGTTCTGTTCAGGGCGGATTGAATCAGATTGTTTCGACTGTGGTGCTTATATTTATTATTATTCCCATTATTAGTGAAAAATTAGGGTCCTTGTGATTAGGCACCTAATGATGACACAAATGCAACAACTTCTGATCTCCGACCAGCACAAATCAAAGAACAATCCCACACAACATCCCACAGAACTTCTTCTCAGGACCGTCCTAGTACCCGAGTTCAGCAAGTGATGGTAAAGCTCTTTTTTTTTTTTGTATTTGTTTTTGGTCAATCAACATACTGTACAGTAGTGATGGGAAGTTTGGAGCATTTTAGTGACTCGGTTCTTTGAGTCTCGTTCAACAAAATTAACAAACCTTTTTTCAAAATTTCGTTCTTTTGATCAGAAATAAAATAAAATTACAGTCCGCCAACACATCTACTGTACATACACAAATTTTGGCTATAATTCCAGTAATGAAAATATTACATCGCAGCTAAGGACATATTATGATAAACAGAATGAGCAGCTCACCTCTCATATCTTCTGGTCCGAATCGTTATTAGCGTCTATAGGAGTCACGTGACAAAAGAATGAACGATTGGGACCAGAAGATCCATTATAAGAACCACTCAGTTCTGTTTCCTGTGTACTGCACTGCATAGCGTCTGTGGGAGTCACGTGACAAAAGAATGAACGATTCGGACCAGAAGACTTGAGAGTTAACTATTCATTTCTGTTTCCTGTACATAACCTACGGAGGTTTTGCGATGTTTTGCGTATGTGCGCCTAGTAGAAAGAACAAATAAGAAGTAGAAAATGAACAAATTTGTTGTCTAAGACTATTCGTCATGAACGACACCATCACTACTGTACAGATAAATATTTATTTGTTAAATCTGTATATATGGTCATGTATATACTAACAAAAGATCACATCATCCATGTTTTTTTTTTTTTCACTGCAGGCAGGGGGTTTGAAAATGCCATCATTACAACCATGAGCTCTGATTTCCTAAGTACGTTTAATACAGAGGTAATCTAGATAAAGATAAACTCTTTAATTTCCTATCTTGTGTGTGTGTGTGTGTGTGTGAGAGAGAGAGAGTGTGTCTTTATCTCTTCAGCACTTGTGTCATTGTGCTTCTTCATTTTCTTTTCTTTTTTTTCTTTTTTTTATTTCTTTTTCTTTTTTTTCAACATCTTTGGCTATTGTGTGTCGAGGTAATGACCTATCAATCACTCCAGCATCCTGGCTAGTTACTGCATACTGGATTTGTCCTGCTGTGCTAAATGAAAGCGCAGCAAATAAAAAAAAGTTAAAGTCTTCTGCCGACTCTTAGTTTAAGGTTAATTCAAAACCTTTTTTTCTTTTCTTTACACTCCTACCCATAAGAGCTTTTACCATAGTATCGGTACTATGGTAGTCCAGTGGTACCTTTAGCAAGGTATTTTTGACAGTAACACTTTATGGTACATGCTCCTATCATGGTACATACTGTACTTTGGTACAATGGTATATATAGTATAGTATGGCAAATGGATCTACCTTATACTATAGTGTGGTACTATGGAACACGTACCAGGACACTGTCAAGAATGTGTTATACAGTTGTCTATACCATAATGGTAATACTTATATAGTAACCTCTTCTGTACCATTTTACCGGTTATGGTACTGTACATATTAGGGTTAACTGCAAAAGGTTAAAACATAATACTTTGGTGAATACCACGGTACATATTGGGTACCGCAGCATCTATAAAAGTTCAGCAGGTATCTAATATGGTACTACCTGTACTATACCATACCATAGTATATACTAACATATCTAATATGGTACAGTATGGTCAAACATATTATATTAGATACTGTACCTGATGACCTTTGGCAGCCACTGTGGTACCCAATGAGTACCACGGTATTCAACAAAACACTAACTTTTGGGGGTACTGTAACAGGTAACATACTACAGTATATAAATATTACTGTTATGGTACATAAACACTAACTGTATAGCAGTTTCCTCATTCTGTACATGTTCCATGCTACCATACTCCATGCTCCATGTTGTACCATAGTGTAATACCAGCAAATGGTACTGTGGAAAATGCTATGGTACTATATAACATGTTACAGTACCATTGGACTACCATGGTACCTACTGTATACTGTCTAGTATCACAATAAAAACAAGTCCACTATTCTAATGCTTAGACCTGCATTATCAAATATTAGCTGATTAATTATCCACAGCACATTTCAGTCATCTGCATATCGACCGGTTTCTTTGCTCATGCAGAGTTGCTTTAGACTTTGTAAATAAATAAACTTCCTCCTTTCCAAGACAGATTGAATAACAGATTGGGGTCCGAATCAGCTAATATGCTGTTCGTGGTGCAAAAGGGCTGCGAGCAACCTTTTCACAGCCAAAAATCCCTCACAATTTCTCGCACTCTGATCTTCCCATGGCAATAAACAAAAAAGCCGGGTTATCGTCATCGTTATTGATATTCCCGTGTGAAGAATCAATTCAACACACAACACAGTGGCGTGCTTGGAGAAAAAATGAGCGCCTAATGATGCATCATAATTATATTCCTCTATATTAAAGATTACAACATGACTTATTAAAACCGTATTGACCGATATCGTTAACGTGATGTGATTAAAGATCAGCTGCATTAAGTTAACTGCATGCTATATGACAACTAGCTAATAATTAAGACCTCCAATCAATTATTTCATGAATTTTTTTTTTTTATGTAGAATCCATATATAATATTTGAATAATGAATTGTGCTTGAGATCAGACCCATACATACAGTATATGCTCATGAGATATTCATATGAGAGCAATCAACTACCTTTTGTTTAAACACATTGATCGTTTTCCAAAGTTACCATGCACAAGAAAATGTAATTGGTTATGAGAAAGTAACATACATAAAAAATTAAAGATTGTTATTTCGGATTTCACAGTGCTCTTATAAGCAAAGATAAGGGGGGCTTAAGTAACAGAAGAACTAGAGAAGTTATTATTGTTATTATTATTATTAGTAGTAGTAGTATTAATAATTAATACTGATACTACTACTACAGGGTTGGCCACAGAAAAGAAGCCTGTATTATTATTATTATTATTATTATTATTAAATTCAACAGAATGGTGGTATAGTGGTTAGCACCTCCAAGGATGAGGGTTTGAGTCCCACCTTCAAGTCTAAGTGTGTGGAGTTTGCATGTTCTCCTCATGTTCTCCTCAGATTACTTCAGTTTCCTTTCACAGATTAGACAAATTGTCATGCCCAAATTGCCTGAACTGTGAGAGTGTGTGCATGCTAGTGCCCTGTAACAGACTGGCACCCTGTGGCAGGTTTCTTTGCCACTACAATGGACTGGCAAAATTCCATAGTAGCTCAGGGACAACGGATGGGAGAAGAACAGCAGCATCTGGCTGAACTAGATGCCAAACTGAACTGCTCACACAGATGCTATCTATCCCTGTTAAGCTATGCTACACCATTATATTGACAAGTTCATAAATTTTCCAGCCGGACAAGTATGATGGGGAAGCCACACAGTGTACTGTATGTTTCTATTTTGCTGAATAACACTTATCAAGGCAACAAATAAGTATAACTTCTAGAATGTTTCTTTAACCACTCATCAAAAGGCAAAAAGACTGGTGAACCATTACCCACCTTTTCCTAAGGATCATAAAGAGAAGATAAATATGCACTCAAATTCCTCACCCTCACTGCAGGACAAACCTCTTTTCTCAGGGTCTCAACCCATAAATCTTCACTGAGATGGCTTGCAGAGATTAGAAAATGACCCTCGACTCACTCATCAGTCTTGCTATCTGATTTCTTCACAACCAGCCACTACCTAATGGAAACTGGACCTCAATTCAGTGAACACGATCAGCAACCCTGAACCCTTGAAACGTGCCCGTACCACTTGTCAAATGGGGGAAACACCACAAAGATTGACTGTACTTTCCCTGTGGCAAAGCTGACCTGTTTATGGGAATGTGCCTATCAGGTCTGGACGGAGACGCAAAGGTTTGCTGGTGACTTGGCATGTCATGGGCATGTAAATGTGCCCATGACATACCAAGTCACCATCAAAACCCGAGGCCAACAGCACTTCCAT
The DNA here is from genome assembly GCA_030014305.1 of Clarias laeviceps. NCBI lineage: Eukaryota > Metazoa > Chordata > Actinopteri > Siluriformes > Clariidae > Clarias > Clarias laeviceps. The sequence continues at coordinate 25,726,513 of JAQMYJ010000009.1, forward strand.
CTACCTCCCTAAATTCAGTCCATTACATTCTCGATCTCACTCTTCATTTAACCTTCAAGTAGGAATTCAACATTCAGATGTTGTCTCTGTTTGGTGGTGCTGATCGATTCAGAATTGGCAGAAAATCTTATTGACCAGGCCACTGTAAATAAACCGAACATTCACACTCAACCAGTACAACATCTCAAAGCCTTATCAGCAGTGGCACACTCCTGCAAGCCCAACACCTCCTCCTCGAAATCAGAAGGATTTTTTTTTTTTTTGTGGGGAACAAAGGTGGTGGCCTTCGACCCTATATTGACTCAAATCATCGTCATGTACTGTTTCCATCCATTGCTGCTCATGTTCTTTGCACTAGAAAGAGTGTGGTCTGTAAAGATCCTCACCAAGCTTGATAGAGACAGCACATATAATCTGGTCCACATCCACAGAGGTGCTGAATGGAACGCAAACTATAGCATGACCTCTGGCCGTTACGAATATTGAGTAAGGCTTTATGGGCTCTCATGTGCCTCCTCAGTGTTCCAGTGTTTCATAATTAATGTCCTAAGGGATACAGTATGCTGTGTAGATTTATCATTGCATTTACAAATGATATCTTGATTTACCACATTTGATTTAAACTCTATGTTCTTCTTGTTTGTGCAAGTGCATGAAAGATTGCTTCAGAATTAAATATTTGTGAAGTGAAAAGGTTTGAATTCCATGTGCACCGGATTTCCTTCTGGGGTATACTGTAACAAAGGATCAAAGGAGTGCTCATGGATCCGGCCAAGGTGGTGGCTGTGACAAGCCAGTCCACTGTCAAGTCTACAACAAGGATCTACAACTATTTCTCAGCTCTACAAACTTCTACGAACATTTTCTTGGGGGATTCTGTTCTATTGCCCATCCTCTGACATCTCTACTCAAAAAAGTAGGCTAAGCATCAATCATGGAACAGTGCAGCAAAGGAGGCATTTGACAAGCACAATCATGCATTTTCCACAGCTTTAATTCTTCAATACTCAGGCTCTTCCAAGCCCATCACCATAAAAGTAAATCCCTTTGATTTGAGAGTGGGACCTGTTCTGTCACAGCGATTTGGAGACAAACCTACACTTTACTAAGCCGCCTTCTATTTAAAGAAGCTATTTTTGGCTGAGCAGGACCAAGAGATTGGGACCAAAGAACAGATTGCTGTTAAGATGGTACTACTGTACAAGAAGGGCTTCACATCCTTTCACATAACTACCATATTCACCCAAAACAGCCTTTTGATCAGGCCCAATGGACACCAATGGTAAGGGGGCAACGGCAAGGTTGGGGGACTAGTATACAGTTTTAGATTTTCAAGGAGCCCAGGAACTCTTGCAGGGGCCTTGCCAATAGTACTTTGTCCTGTTAAGATACAGCTGGTCCTTAGCAACAAAGCAAAGGACACAGCCTCCTCTTCCTGTTCTGCTTCACAGTGGGATCTCATCACAGATCTGTCTTGGCCATCTTGGCCATCATGGATTGATGACGCTGGGTCAGACCATCAGCCTTACTTCAGGTTACACAGACTAATGGGCAAATAAAAAACTAGGAGAACCAGGAGGAATGGGCTAAAATCCTTCTTTGGGACAAAATACAGAGGACGATCAAGCTCAGATGTCACAAGAGAAATCAGGAGCAACTGATATATTGTAGCTGTATAAGAATTCCAACCTCCATCAGCCCCTTCATGAGTTTGTGGCTGGAGGTCCTGGAGGATAGGTGGTGACTGTTTGTGGGGTCGTTAAAGGATATCTCTACAATACTGTACATTACTAATAAAATTAAGCCATGTTATTTATTTTAAATGGATATGAGATAGAAATGGAAAGCTTGAATAACTCATTCAATGTGAGGGGTATGGGCCAGAGGAGCAGTGCTGGAACCCAGGTCATGATGTCCTTGACCCCAGCTTCACAAAGTAAACACTCGTTGTGTGCCTACCTGGCTTAACCAAGCCTTTGTCCACGTGCGTGAGTAATATATTTGGTTAAGTTTAGGATTTTTGCATTTTCGCTGTTGTTCATGTTTGCTGATCGCTTGAATCTTTGCTTGTTTTAGGGGGAAATTGATTCTTGAACTCTGTTTTGGATTTGCTTCCTTAGTACAAATGTTAAACAGCTTTTGCATTCCCTTCAGTCTTGATGCATGATATCAGAGAAAGCCAACATGATGACGACATGCTCACAGTTCAGTGACTCCGGTTGAATGAACAATAAATTGGGCTGGGAAAAAATTTTTACTAAATTATATACACACACACAAGAACTTACAGTGTCTTGCAAAAGTATTCATACCCCTTATCCACATTTTGTCACATTACAACCACAAATGTAATCGTATTTTATTGTGTTTTTTGTGATAGACCAGCACAAAGTGGCACATAATTGTGAAGGAAAATGATAAATTGTCTTCAAAATTGTTTACAAATAAAAATCTGAAAAGTGTGGCGTGCATTTTGTATTGACTCTGATACCTCTAACTAAACTCAACTTAATCTCAGTATAAATACAGTTGTTCTGTGAAGCCCTCAAAGAGTTGTTCGAGAACATTAGTCTCAAGATAGCCCCGTATTGGGTTCCATCCATATTCCCATCAACTTTGTCCAGCTTCCCTGTCCCAGGTGAAGAAACACATTCCTGCAACATGATGCTGCCACCACCTTGTTTCACGGTGGGGATGGTGTGTCTTCAGGGTGATGTGCAGTGTTCGTTTTCCGCCACACATAGCGTTTTGCATTTAGGCCCAAAAAAGTTAAAAGGACCATTGAATACTTTTGCAATGCACTGATAAACAACTTATATAAAATAGATATTTTTTAATTCAATGAATTTAAACCACATTAATTTATTTATTCCTGTGATGTGATGTGCATCTATCATGTGTGTGTGTGAGAGAGAGAGAGAGAGAGAGAGAGAGACCTACCACCTACGGAAAATGCAAGCAATGCAGCTTCAACTTTTTACGCACACACACGCACACACACACCATACATACTTGTCCAAACCGTTACATGTGCGACTATTCATGAGCATTATGATTTAGGTTTGATTTTGATTTAGTGTGTGTGTGTGTGCGTGCGCGTGTTTGCGTGCGCGTGCGGTTTCTCCCATCCTTCGTGATGAATCGCGCAGTGTGTGTGCGTGCGTGCGTGCGCGCGTGCTTGTGTGCGTGTGTGTGTGTGTGTTCTGCGCTTCAGTCGGATGGAGGAGAACTGTGAGTGTGTGTGTGTGTGAACGCGCGTTTTCTCTCCGTCGATGGCGATCTGGGTTTTTTTCTGATGCTCGCGATCAGGATTATTATTATAATTAATAATAAGAATAATAACTATAATAATAATAATAGTCGCGTGTTTGTTTAGACTGTTTCTCCGCGCTGCCGCAAACAACTTTTATTCTCATTGGTCTGTTTCTACGCGCCGGTGTGTGTGACCGCACTATGCCTCGCGCAGCTCCGGTGCTCACGTGCCTTCTTTCCGGTGCGCTCGGACCGAGCCGGAGGAGGCGCGCGGCCGCGCGGTCAGTGCGTGTGCGCGCTTTCCGGGCTCCTTAGGGACAGAATTGTTTGTTTGTTTGTTTTTTTTCCTTCTTCTGCAAATATTTTTTTTTGTTTTCTTTCGGTGAAGGACCGACTTCAGGTTTGAGACTTTACAAGTTAAGCCTTGGAGGAGACGTGCGTGTGTGCGCGCGCGCGCGCGTGTGTGCGCGCGTGTCTCCGTCTTCATCATCATCATCACCATCATCATCAGGTCCGCACCGAGAGGAGACCGAGACACACCGGAGGGACACTAAAGTGAGACACGAGACTGGAGGCGAGACGCAGCGGATACTACAGCTATGGGTGAGTTCGGAGTAAATAAATAAATAAATAAATGTATATACTGTATCTTATATATGTTTACGTGTTTTGCGTATATATACTGTATGTTTATTATAATAAGAATAATCATGCACAGATTGGGTGAGTGTTTATTTCCAATCTGCAGTGTTGCATTATCCATCATGGAGAAAATGTTGCACGATGTTTAAATCAGGCGTGCACGAGTGTGTGTGTGTGTGTGTGTGTGTTCTGTGCAACACTGTATGAGGGTTAAATACTGTACATGTTCATCACTAATGCAACACTGCAGAGGCTCTTAGAATTGTGTTTCATTTGACCGTTTGATGTGTTCATTTATTTATTATTATTATTATTATTATTATTATTATTTAACCATATAATTTGTATCTATGGAGATTAATCCAGAACTGGTACTGAAAATGAAGGCTGTTTATTTACTAATTTAATCATTTTTATTTATTATTTATTTTATTTGGGGGTATGTTATGGAGGTGGGGGAGAAGGCGGCAGAAGACAGGGAGGGGGTATTATTTATATTATTATTATTATTATTTATTATTTTTTTTAGATATGTTCTATCAAGAAATATAAAAGTGCTGGTGTTTGTTGAACTGCAGAAGCTCTTAGAATTCTGTTCTATTTCTTTTTTTTAAATAAATTGATTGATGTGTGCAGAGATTAATCCAGAACTGGAACTGAACATGAAGGCTGTTTGTTGGTTTATTTATTTATTTATTTACTATTTTATTTATTTGAGGATTTGCTTTGGAGGAGGAGGAGGAGGAAAGGGTTTTTTTATTTCTTGTGTGTGTGTGTGTGTGTGTGTGTGTTATATCAGTAATATAAAAGTGCTGGTGTTTGTCGAACTGTTGCAGTATTTTCTGACTGTCCTGACAACATGGCACCCACTCTGTAGCTCAGGTGTGGGTGGCTTTGCCGAGCTGACTCGGTCGTGCATGTAGGGAATTTGTGGGATTGTATCTGCACTGGACACTGACAGATTTATTATTATTTATTTTATCATATAAAAGTGTTTTATTTTTCCTCTCCAGTGAAGGCTGTGTTTGATTCCTATATCGCATGCACAGGTATAAAAAAAAAAAAAACAGAGAGCAGAGAGTGCTATATTCTGGTTTATACTGGAATTTGCAATCTACTAAATTAAACTTGTTTTTTTCGGTGGAAATTTAACACCTGTAGGTGAAGCACATAAGCGTGTGAGCGTAGCTGATACCTGAGGCAGCTTTAAGCTCCGTATGTCTCACTTTAGATCCAATTTCAGCTTGCTCTTCTGCCCCGGTCCATCTGTAGCGTGAACCTACAGGAGCCTCGGGCTTCAGCTTGTAATCCACTCGTCTATTTGAGCGTCAGCAGGAAGTCGGCGCTCAGCCTTTTCCTGTTGATAGTTAATGGAGCTGTGCTGAGACGATCTCTTCGGCTTGTGTGATTTGTCCTGTCGTGCTCCCTGGCTGGCGCTGATAGATTATAGAGTCACCTGTGGCTTTTGCAGGGTGGGGAAGAAGGGGGTGTGGCCAGATGTACTGTAGGTACCACGTTCTGAATACAGGTTACATTGTCAGATCATAAAAACCCTGGAAGCTACTTAGGAGTTGAGTGTACGAGCGAACCTGCAGGGTGCTAAGATTTAGTCAGGGTTCTGGATTGATTCATTGTTCATGAAGGTCAGGGATGTTTGCGTAAGCTGAAGCAGGAATGTCAATAAACTTCACGAGTTAGTAGCTGTAGAACTAGTTTTTTATTATTATTATTATTATTAAGACATAAGTAAAAACTAGCAGTGCAATAGATCACAAAACTCACGGTTCAGACAGTAAAATTTAAATAAAAATTAAAATAAATTATTCAGTACTCAGTGATTAAATTTAATGTGCTTGATGATTCTTGATTTCTTGATGATGTGGACATGTTTTTTTTTAATGCACTACTGTTCAAAGGAAGAAGGAACTGATCAAATAATAATAATAATAATAATAATAGTGTGATTACTAACTTAGCAATAAAATTCTAACACGAGATGCGGTCAAGTGAAAGCGAGACTTGTAATTGTGCAGAATAACAGAACAGTTCTGAGAGTAAAAACTCTCTTTATTTCTCTATGTCATCCCAGTGTTTCACTAGTGCTTGGACACCATCAAGGTAGAAAGTTTTCTCAGTACCCCAGATCAGGTTGATTGGATTACCTGTCTGCTTCATGTCTGAAACGCCGGCCTCCCAGGACCTCCATTATTGACCCAAACATGTGTAAATGGCTTGGAGTGAGGTCCGGTCTGTACGGGGGACGTGGCAAGTGGTGTTGATGAACGATTATATGTACAGTTCACATGGACAGATGTGTCTCTTTCACAAGTTTCGCGACAAAGTTATTCGTTGTTTTTCAATGATCAGACATTCCAGTCGCTGAATGTTCACAGGAGCGACTGCGTGAGCTCTGAGACACCTCGGCCGGCATCGTCATTCATGGATGTGCGGCTTTCTTTAAACGTTTGCACCGTTCAAATGTTTTACTGCGACTAAGTCTCATCACTGTACCGTACTTGAAGTCCTCTGTAAAAGTCAATTGCTTTTATACCTTCATTCAACAGAAATTTTATCACAAGTCCCGGTTTGACTTATATATATAATTGGGCTTCATTATGAGTTCTAGTACACATCTTTCATTGGAGTGGACGGGGTTTCAGTATTGCAGCGGAGGATTTTGACAGTGTGATCTGGCAACCCACAAAATTGATAACTCAAATAAGCCCAAATATAACACCATACAACAGCTGTAAAATCTTATTATGTAAAATCTTGTTTTCGTTTGGTTAAAAATAACAAAATAATTCCATTTTATAGATGCTGATGTTAAATCTAAGCTGTTATTATAAACCAGAGATTTTTAAAAGATTTTTAAATAAAATTACAGAAAAAAAGAATCAACAACTGTACAGTTTGATGAAGCCGAAGTGTTTTATTCCTCTTACTCCACAGAAACCTGCTGCTGATTGCAATTTTTTAATTATCGAAGAACGATGTATCATACATTTTACATTTAAAGTTACATTTAATGTTGGGGGAACATCTAAAAAACACGTTTTCACTTTCGTTATGTTATGTTATGCTGGGAAATGCAGTCTTGAGGTGAATGTCAAACAAAGCACAGGTAACATAACACAAAAGTCAAGGGACAAATACAGGAGGACAAACATTTCTTCGCTCACCAGATTTTTAGTCTGTCTTGAAGTTAATACAGCAAACAAGGCAAGGCAAAAAAAATGCACCTGATCATGTTTTGCGACCAAGAAACCACGAAGCGTAATAGTTCATAGCAAAGCCCTGACACTGGAGACTCCTTCCATAACTGTCTCCTTCCATAACTGTCTGCTTCCATAACTGTCTCATTACTGGAGGAAAGCTTTAACTTTTTAATGACGGCGCACATTTCTCATTCTGTTTATGAGGACTGTCAATCTGTGAATGAGCTGTTACTATAGAAACATATTAGAACGAGTGCACGGATACAAACCGGCGCTACTGTCACAGCGGCTGTTAGACAACATTAATCACCGTCAGCCAATCAGCGTCGAGAATGCAACAGTGCCCTGGTGTAACTTCATTGGGATGTGTAATAATGTAGCTAGAAACACACACACACACACACACACACACACAACCTGTGCGGGTATTCCCATCGGGGTTGCTGTCAGCATCCTCATACATCATTGTTAGCGTGCTGTGCTCACGGCAGATGTTAACTCACAGCGTCTCAGTCTGGATACAAAACACAACATGTGAGCTGAATATTCGTGTATGAATTGTTTAGACAATTTTCTTCGAATACACAAGAAGAGAGAGAAATTAAGAATTTAGAAAACTTTTCATGCTAGGGGTCTTCAATAGGATTTTTTTTAGGTTATTATAATTTTTTTTTGTTCTTATTGTTTTTCTTGCTTTAAAAAAAAAAAAAAAAACAGCTGAAAAAAAAATTAAATTGGATTTCTATCCAGACCTGACAGTTTGCCAAAAAATTTAGTCTTTAAATGATGGTATCGATTTCACTTTGATTGATTACTCCAGAGAAATACTTTTCCAGAAATGTTTGGATAGCAAAAGACTGAAGTATCATGTATTTAATTGTTCAATCAAGAAAATTCCATCCGCTGCCATTTTTTAAAGCTTTTTAGACATTTTCCGTACAAACTTTATAAAAAAATATTCATATAATAAACATTTGTTTCTGCGCAATGATTTTATACATTCTTTTAAGCAGAGATCAGAACAGACGGCACCACTCATAAGATTAGTAGAAAGAAAAAAATATTTATTAAGGGCAGAATTTCCACAGCAGGGGCCAAAAGTTTTAAGACAACATATACCCTGTGATATAGTTCTCTCTGTGCACAAAACAGGTGATGTCACTAATTAGTTCTTTGATATTTAGTTGTGCTCATTAGAATCCGCTGGTTTAATTAATGACTGGAACAAATATGTGTCAGGACTTTTACTTTCTGAAACCTGAAAATTTGCCAAATTTCTGTACACGATCTTTAAGAAGCGATCCAGCAGGCAATGGATTGAGCGAATGACACCATCTTTGACTCTGTGCCCAGCCGGATCCGGCAGGTTTTCAAGAATAATCAACTTCATAATGAATATTGATTGTTGTATAGCAATTTCACGGCATAAAATAACAACTTATTCTTAATATCTTGATTGTCATTATTTAAAACAAATATTGAAAATGTCATTAAAGCATTGAATCTCACTTTTGTTTCAATACTTTTGGCCACCACTGTAAGTTGTTGATGTACCTTAAAACTACAAAGTTAAGCTCAGCATTTATTTGTTACATATACAGTAGTGTACAGTACAGCGTAACTGGGGTCAGAGTGCAGGGTCAGCCATAACACAGATAGGCAGACAGGGTTAAGGGCCTTGTTCAAGGGCCCAACAATGGCAACCTGTAGGAGCTGGGGCTCGAACCACCGACCTTCCGATCAGTAACTCTGTGCCTTAGCTCTCTGAGCCACCACTGCAAATTATTATTATTATTGCGACATTTTAATGTGTTTCTGGGTAAAGATTTGCTTCTATTTAAA
>JAQMYJ010000009.1:25751693-25769695 GCA_030014305.1 Clarias laeviceps
ATATATGCCAAGATTTGGCGTGTTTGATACACACATGCTTCACAACCGGCAACACTGAAAGATGTTCCCATAGCGTTTTCATGCAGCATCTTGTTCCCGCTTTTTCAGGGAACAGGGTTACAGCAAAGTAACCTGAGACGATTCTCATAAATCTAAAAACATGCTGTGAAGTGACAGTCGAGTGTGTATTTAAAAGTATCTCAGTATTTAACATTATCTGCTATTTCAGATAATTCTGTACACTGTAACGAGTAACCTAATGCGTTTGGTCCGCCATTTAAGTACTCAGTTATTTAGTTACTTTTTTAAAAATGTAATCCGTTATTCACACAATTTATATAATTTGTGAGACAGACACAGCACCTGTGCGGTTTGACTATGCGAGGACCGATGCGCGGAAAGATGGAAACCTAATCACAGTGCCAAAAGTAGCAGTGAATCATGATGAACTGTACTTACGGCCACCGCGTGAAACCGCGTGGGTGAGATCGGGGTATTAGTAGTTAACAGATTATGGGCCAGACTTTGCTGAGTGATGATGGTAGAATAATTATAAAGGTCTTGACTAAAACAAGAAAAGTAATGGAAAAGTACTCAAACTAGTTACTTTTATCAGAAAGTAACGCTGTAATGTAACTGATTACTTTTTGAAGACAGTAATTTTGTAATGTAATTAGTTACTTTAAAAAAGTACCGTCCCCCAACACTGGTCAGCACACAGTATTTCTATCCTTAAGTAATTGCGTTATCCGTGTTGGTGTATTTCACCTTAGCTCTGCCTTTTGCACTGAAATTGTGAAAGTATGAAAGAGTCACCCCGGGCCTTTTTCCTTCTGTTGGATTATATTTTGGTGAATATACAGTAGTGTTCTTGATGGATATTTCAGAACTTTTGTAAAAGAGTTTGTGCTTTGGTGTTAATGTGTTTCTAGGTATGTTCGCTAATGTAAGGTTTTTGTAATATTATGTGACCTTTCACATGCCTCCTTGTCTATAAACCAATCGCTTCATTGTGCTTTTTGATTCCTTACATGGCAACACTTCCTGTAGCCCGTGTTCAGACTAATATACATACAAAAAGCTCGCGTCTACTGGAACCCTTTTGTTTAACCGGAAAATGCTAATGTGCTTCCTATCGTCTGTCTGACTGTCTCCGTGTTTCTCTAGGACTTACATGTTAATTACTGGTTCTTTTGATTCTTCTTGTTTTCATTCATCTTAAAACTTAACAAACTTTAGGTTCCACCAGGAACAGATATATATACATACTGAAATCACCTGACACTTTAATTGCATGCCGTGTGATGTCATCTGATGGCGATTCATTGCAACAGAAATAAAGTAGGGGTTTAGGGCTGGGGTTGGGGGGGAGGGGGGGAGTCAAATACTTATGCTACATACATAGAATCAGAACTCATGCAGGATTGCCAGCCAAATGTAAAAGCCCAAATAGTGCAGCGAAGAACCTTCTCAGCTCTGTGCCATTATCCGACACACAGCTAAAACGCACCTGAGTGTCCTCGTGCTGATTGACAAGAGGGGGACGCAGTTCACGCCTAAATGAGGGATTCATGCTAAAAGCCCAATTTATGATAGAAAGGACTGTGTATAATAAATGTAGCATATTAAATATTTAAAGCAAGATAGGGGCAGAGGCTAAAGCATCGATCGTTCGGGATTTGGAGAGAATTAGAGGGAAGGGTTAATTGCAGGTGCTGCGAAGTTCAATTAGGAGTGCACTTAACAGGGATAAATATGGCCTTTTTTAATAATTCAGAAATGTCTGTCACCCAGTGGAATAAAAGCCCTGGCTTGTCTGCTGTATTTTTATATAATAGAAGAAGACATGAAGGGAAAAGGAGCCTCTCGAGTGAGTGGGGAAGAAAAAAGCTATTAGGGATATTTGACTGGTTAAAAAGGGGGGAGGTGGGGGAGCTGTCTGGCTTTGGCGAGTGCAGAGAGGCACTTTGCATCCTGTAAATTGTTCCCTCGCCTGCGGAGCTTTTGTATCGAGGAATCTTGGCAGTCGTCTTGGAGACTGTGGTAACACCCCAAAAACCAACAGCCGTCTTTGAACGTCCGTTTAGCTCAAAACAACATGATGAGGAACGTACAGCCGTGTCACATCAGTGTGTCCTCGCTGTAGTAAAGTGTTAAAATAACCACCAGTGTGTCAGTCAAGGGTTATAACGATCAAGCTGAAATTCTGCATCATGTTAATGAACGTTGATTAATCTGATTGGTCAGAAGGTGTTGATTAATTTTCTATAACAGCAGCTCTGACAGTAGTGCATCTGCAAATCACATGAGGTCCATTTACGTGGACATTTGCCTTACAGATGCTCCACATCCCCATAGATTTACTTATTTATTTTTAGTCATGGCGATGTTTTCTGTAAAGAAATGTTTATGTAAAATTTATGGAAGTTGTCTCTCTAATATGCGACATTCGCTTCTTAGTCATTTCGTACATGATCTCTGCTTTTTTGTCCTGTTTTTACATTTTTGTTTTGGAAGCTGACCTCATATAAGAAGAGCCCCTCCCCCAGCTTGTTGCTTAGCTCTGCTGTTCTCTGAAGGGGCGTGGCTCAGCAGTAACTCATTTACATAGACACTGAAACAGAGCATTTGGAAGGGGAGTGAAATACATTTTTGAGTTTGAGGTACGAAACAAACACCTTATTGGAGGGATATTTAATCTGAACCATCAACACATTCACACACACACACACACACACACACACACACTTTGGGAAGCTCTGAGACCTGTGTTAACTTAATAATGAAAGTAAAAAAAATGGGACCTTTTAAGTTTTTTGGTATCTGTTATTTCAATAGCATCCCAGAGGGCTGCTACAGAGAACAGGAACTTACTTTCCTCGTGGACGTTCCATAAACATATTTATTGAGTCTACATGTGTTATTAATTACTCTTATATTTGCTCATTCTCTATACCGCTTATCCTGTACACGATAGTGGGAGGCCTGGAGGCTATCCTGGGGCTCGGGATACCAATCCATCCCAGGGCACTCAAACACTCGCACATTTGCACATTTACAACACTCGCACATTTACACATTACGGGCAATTTTGTGAATGCCAGTTAGTCTAATCTGCATGTCTTTGGACTGTGGGAGGAAACCGGAGTGCCCACGGAGAACACACACAGACTAGGGGCGGGAATTAGACTCTGGACCCTGCAGGTGCGAGGCCGCTACTCCACTGTGCCGCCGGTGTCATTAATTAATACATTCACATTGTAATCGTTGGCAAATTGTTGTGGTATAAGTGGAATAAAGCGCTTCGGAACGGTGATAACAGTCCACATCCAAGTGTTTTATTACTCACACTCATCCTAACCATGTCAATAATGTGCTTTTTTATTGGCAATACACCTACAGTATTCAGTCGATAAGTGCTATTTGCAGATTAGAGAGAATGGATTAGATGATTAGCTAGACATTTATGAGATCATCATCATCATCAGGATGGCAGCGATCACTCAGAAATTAGGAGACCATTTAAGCCAAAAACTCACAACATTATCATTTTATACAGTATTCTTGACTGACTCGCGGAGATCGCTTTTATCACACAGAGGCTTACAGACATGTTCGGTGAATCCACAGGGTCGTGCGTTACTCTTTATGATGATTCAGAGTCATTTCTTCTCTTTCTTTTCCCCCCCCTTGGACATGATCCTACACTGAAACAAATTACCCACTTTACCCCAATCTCTTTCTGGCACGAATCGCACAGTATGAAGCAAACCCAAGCAGCTATTAGCTTGATTTAATGGCTCAAAAGACACAATAGGTTGATTTATAGTTCCAGCTCAACCAATCACTTCTAATGAAACACAATAAAAATGGTATTTGCTGTATAATTTAATTTTAAGGCATTCATGATAATTAATTTTAAAGAGTATTAAAGTGCTTTTTAAAATCACTTGGCAAACTCACATTCGGTTTATCTATAGATATGCATATTATGTCTTTATGTAGTTAATAATGTTTACGTTTTATACAGTACATAGGTTACATTTATTTAAATATTAAACAAATGGAGTCAGGAACAGATGACGAATGCAGAACGATTTCATGTTCATGCAGTGAAGCTTTAATTGCAGTTTCTGAGCAAAAGAGAATCGTGGCCATGAATAACCTCCTCCTACAGAATTTATCTTGTTATAAAAGTTTTATTTAGTCTAAGAGAGAGAAAATAACTGCAGTTCCTTTAGTAACATATTCACTTCTCTGTTTTTAAGTACTTCAACTGTATATTGATACCTATGACTTTTTCTAAATCTTTACTTTGCACTTACTACATTGTTTTTTCATCATTTATTTGTTTAAGATAAGTTTAAGAATAAGAATGTTTAAATCCCTACATACTGTACTGTATATGACAAACACTAAATGGATGCAATGGCATTGCATCCAAACACATACACTTCAATATGGAGTCGGTCCCCCTTTTGCAGCTACAACAGCTTTCACTCTTCTTGGAAGGCCGTCCACGTGATGTTGGAGTGTTTCTGTGGGAATTTGTGTCCATTCATTCTGTTTAGCATTTATGCGGTCAAGCACTGATGTTGGACGAGAAGGCCTGGCACGCAATCTCCGTTCCAGTTCATTCCCCAAAGGAGCTCGTTGGGGTTGAGGTCAGGGCTCTGTGTTCGGTCCAGTCGAGTTCTTCCACACCGAACTCATCAAACCATGTGCTTTATAGTCGTTGCTTTGTGCACTGGAGCACAGTCATGTTGGAATAGAAAAGGGCCTTTACAGAACTGTTATGACAAAGTTGGAAGCATAGCATTGCCCAAGATGTCTTGCTATGCTAAAGCGTTAAGGTAATCCCCTTCACTGGGGTTAAGGGGCCTGATTGACTGAAACACCTGAATTCAGTAATTAACAGGTTTGGCCAAAAACCTTTGTCCATATGGTACATATGTTTTTTCCCCTAAGGATTGTATCATCAGTGTTTCTAATATGAATTGCTTGCTAATAGTTCAGAGGTTAGCTTTAAACTGGTGTTAATTAGCCTTAGTTAACATTTCTTCTTTGGTAAGAAACAAAAGTTAGTGGGTTAAATTTCTCAAAATTTCTTAAATTTCTTCTTAGATATTTTTAGATGTTCCCTGCTTTTTGTTACTTTTGTCTTTTTTGTATTGGCAGGCTCAGTGGTTAGCGCCGTCACCTTGCTCTCCTTGAGGTGGGTTTGGGGTCTGTGTGCATGGAGTTTACATGTTCTCCCCGTGCTTGGTGCGTTTCCTCCAGGTACTCTGGTTTCCTCCCACAGTCCAAAGACAAACAGATTAGGCTAACTGGCGTTCCTAAATTGCCCACAGTGTGAATGAGTGTGTGTATGTGTGTGTGCTCTGCGATGGATTGGCCAGGGTGTACCACGCCTCGTGCCATAAGTCTCCTGGGATAGGCTCCAGGCCCCCCACGACTCTGTATACTGGTTAAAGCTGTTTAGACGATGAGCGAGTGAGAATAAGCCAATTAGATTCGGCCTATTTTGAGCTCATATAAGAAAAGCCCCGCCCCTGACTTGTGAGCTTGTTGCTCAGCTCTGCTATTCTCTGGAAGGGCGTGGGTCAGAGTAAAGTCATTTACATAGACACTGAGATGGCACATTCGGAGGAGGAGTGAAATAAATGGAGTTTGAGGTATAAAAGAAACGGCACATTTCTCTTGTGCAGGAGAAAGTGGCAAGTTCTAGTATTTTTGCTTCAGAACCCTGAAGTGAAAAGGGAATTACTTTTCATTTCATTTCATTTCCACTGAACAGTGCTGCACTGACCTGGACATTTACTGCCTAATGTACTGATGGAAAAACAAACATTAATACTGAATTTTATTATAAATTTCCAACAGTGATTATTAGAATCATCCACATCATCCCAGTCTCTCTCTCTCTCTCTCTCTCTCTCTCACATCACCTGGGGTAAGAGTCAGTCACGGCATCTAGCCCTTAAAACGCTGAGCATTTTAGGCATTATTTGTTTTATATTTAGTTTGTTTTTTAATACACATACGATATACTGTATAGGGATCAGGATTGTGCAGTACAGAGCGACATAACCTTTATTCAGCACTGAATAGACAATGATAACCTACATTTTACTTAATTTTAACATGACAATAGCATGACTATACAAACATGACTGAGGAAAAAATGTGAAAATGGGTCACATAGGCAAAGAAATAGCACAGATACACATGATCACATGTTTTTATGGTTGTTTTCGGTTGTTTCTATGGCCAAAAAAATAATAGTAATATGCTCATTTTGAGAGTTCTACATTTTTGCGACACAAGCTTGTTTAGCGATAATCTCTTTTCAATTTGTCATCTCTGAAAAAAATAGTCACTCGTATTAAATCACTCAACTACATTTCTTGTTATTCGTTGAATATTATTATTATTTTTTTTTTAGATATTATGGGATTTAAAGATTTCAATCCTCTTTTATTAGCATCATGGATATTTTCCCAGTCCTTTAATACAAAATGTTTCCCTCTGGCACAGTGAACTCTCCAAAAACATGAATATTTCCTGGGCTTAGGGAGGTTTTCAATATCTTTAGTCAGCCTGACTGTTTTTACCGTGTTTTTTTTTTCTCCCCTTGCTTTTCACGCAGCATGATCTTAAAGGTTAGAAAATATTTCCATGTCATTTCAGTAAAAAACACGTTTAAGCTTTATTATAGTAGAGATGTCAAAGTACGTTATTGGCAGACAAACTCAATTTACGTCAAAAACTGATCTTTTTTTTTTTTTGGACCTTTCTTGGCTGTACTCCAAGCTTCATCTCTGGCAAGTTCCTCCAGGTCTTTCAGGAAAGCATCACATTTATTTAGATGATCGATTGCACTTTTACTTCAGTAAGGAATATGTGCACCTCCCCCCCCCCCCCCTCTGCTCTTACACATGGAGATATTTATGCACTTTAGGCAGTATGATGTCTTAATAATAACATCACCTGACTTTCTTGTTCATGATTCATAATTTATGAAGGACGTAGACCAAAATGTTCGCTCCCAGGAATTAATGGCATGGTATTATTATTATTATCTGTCGTACGCTATTAACTCTGATCTCATAGACCTTCCTCTTGATTCTGAACTCTGACAGAGTGCTTAATGCGGAGACGATGTCTGAGACGGTTATATGAAAAACAAAAACAATCTTAACGAGTTTACAAGTTCGCATATTCTGCAATGTCATATTAACCGTCTCTCCGGGAATCCACGTGGTGCAAATAATACGATCCCTTGACGAGTTCAGTGAATGCTGCCATTCTTAGAGGCGATATTCACGTTAGAAGTCATGCTGCCAAATTCTGATGCTTTTGGTCAGATCGGATTTGCATGTCATGACGGTTCAAAATTCATAATTACATCTGACATTTATCTGACTCTAATGCGGACGTGTGTGTCCTCTGAAACGGCATGGATACGTCTTCGCTCGTGCCATCTGGGTTAAAACACGTCACATTTGTGAGACCGAGGTTTTAGCTTGGGGTTTTGCGCATCAGATATACTTTACGTGTATATCCAATCTAGGACCAAGTACAAAGATCTGCTCTGAAAAACATCAGATTTGTGCATTCAGAGAGCTCTTGAAAAATTTGAACTGTGTGACACTGGATTTGAGTCCCTTCTGGCTGGTAATGTGAACAACGTCATCCATTTTGAAATGAATTGATAAACGGGTCACTAGACAGCTAGTGAATCCTCGGCACGATGTCTGTTTGCTGCACATATTTTCATCATGTTTTTTATTGATGCTGAAATTAATCTCCACATGAATGAAATTATACTAAGCCCTTTGGAAAATAGTATCCTGTGAATTGTTAATAGATCTAGCTTTCTAAAGCACAGACCGAGTGACCCTTTCAAACATGGGGTTATTAAACATTGAACCTGTAAATTAAATAAAATAGACCTTTTCAGAACAGATTTATTTTGTGAACACAATCCATCTATTTACATATTAGGCTCGTTAATTAAATGTGCAGTTTTTATGCAGCCACAGGACTGTCTGTCCCTGAACTTTCCACAGACGCAACACATTATGTCAGAGGTAACATTATTTATACACCTAATTATTTTTGATTTGGATTTAAATATTTTGACGAAAAACAGCTATAGGAATGAGGTAACTTTTTTTAGGTAAGTTTTGCTAATAGTAGGTTTGTGAGTGACAGCCACAGCCCTTCGTTACCTTGTGGGTCCTTTAAAAACCTTCAAAGCCTCCTTAGAGACTTTTACACGATTCCAGGCATCTTTATACACTGCTTATTTTAATGAATTCTGGAGATAGTCTTTAATCTTGTGGTAGGATCTGGTACCAATTCAAGGTTTATATTTGCCTGGGGTTTTTCATTACCCTAAATACCCCCTAGCAGATCAGATGCAGTATGAGCAATTTAATAATTTTCTGATATGAACTAAAATGATGTTTTTGTTTTGTTTTTTTCTTTCCACAGGTCTGTCGATTTGTGCCAAGAGATTAGCCTGCGTCCTCTCTCTCCTTGCCTCCTTTCTGTTTCTTCTCTGCTCCGGGGAGAAAACATGTCCCTACAGCTGCCGCTGTGAGGGTAAAATTGTCCATTGTGATTCAGCGTCTTTCATCGATGTCCCGGAAAACATTTCAGTAACTTGCCAGGGTTTATCTTTGCGAAACAATGACTTGCATACAATGCTCCCTTACCAGTTTGCCCACCTGAATCAGCTTCTATGGTTGTACCTGGACCACAATCAGATTTCGTTTGTAGACAGCCGTGCTTTCCAGGGCATACGACGACTTAAAGAGTTGGTCTTGAGCACCAATAAGATCTCACAACTACACAATGCTACGTTTCACGGTGTGCCAAATCTCCGCAGCCTGGACCTGTCCTATAACAAACTCCAGGAATTACAGCCAGGTCAGTTCCACGGTCTTCGAAAGCTACAGAATCTGCATCTACGCTCCAACGGACTCACAACAATTCCTGTCCGGGCGTTTATAGAGTGCAGAAGCTTGGAGTTTCTGGATCTGGGCTACAATCGACTTCGCGTTCTCACCCGTACCACATTCTTGGGTTTATCTCGGCTGATGGAACTGCACCTGGAGCACAATCAGTTCTCTCGGATCAACTTCTTTCTTTTTCCCCGCCTTGCAAACCTCCGCGGGTTGTATCTCCAGTGGAATCGTATCCGAGCGGTTAACCAAGGCCTCCCCTGGATGTGGTATACCCTACAGAAGCTGGATCTGTCTGGAAATGAGATCCAGAGTCTGGATCCTGTTGTTTTCCAATGCCTCCCAAATCTTCAGGTCCTTAACCTGGAGTCTAACAAGCTTGCTAACGTGTCTCATGAGACGGTGGCAGCCTGGATTTCCCTCTCCACAATCAGCCTCGCTGGGAATGTCTGGGATTGCGGGCCGGGTATTTGTCCTCTCGTTGCCTGGTTAAAGAATTTTCATGGGACTAAAGACACAAGTATCATTTGCAGCAGCCCTAAACATCTTCAAGGGGAAAAGGTGATGGAGGCAACAAAAAATTATATAGACTGTGACGATTTTGAACTCATCCCTCAGACACCGTTTCCTCACCACACCTGGGGGGAGTCAAGTATGGAAACTACCCCCGAGCCAATCTTACCTTTAACAACTCCTGACCTACCCCTTCCTCCAGCCACCTCTGAACCACCCACCCCACCATTGTTGGTTCAACCTCTTCCTCATCCTAGTGTCCCTGAAACGAACCCCAGAGACACCCCTCCAAATACGCCACCACCCTCCAACAGCCTGGTTGTGACCCAATCTCCAGAACAAGAGGACTTATCCCTCCATAAGATTGTGGTTGGTGGGGTGGCACTTTTCTTTACGACGTCACTCATCTTGATGGTGATTTACGTCTCTTGTAGACGGTATCCGGGAGCCACGAGGCTATTGCAGCAGCGCTCCATGGTTGGACGGAAGCGGCGAAAAAAGAGTCCCGAGCCAGAACAGAACCTGAGTTCCCAGCTACAGGAATATTACATGAGCTACAACCCTGCTGCCACGCCGGAAGCCATGGATGTACTGGCCAATGGGACTGGTACTTGCACATGTACCATATCCGGCTCCAGGGAATGTGAGGTATGACACTGTCAAGGGCAGCCTAAAATCAAAACAAATCAAAGCAAATGAAACGGCTCTGGACAACAGAGGTAAACTTCTTCATTGTGTTCGCCGTTCATACTTACTTTAATAAGCATCAGGATAAGCACCCTTGACTCCTATTAGTCATATTTCATGACTCTTCTCTTTCAGCCTTTAAAGCCAGATTTACACTGTACACGTCCCAGACTGATTTTACTGTCGCAGATAAAAACAGAAGCTCATTGTGAAATAATTATTTTGATTCAAAGTTGAGATTTGTGCTCTTTGAATACAAATAATGATTTCTTGACTTCTGTGACTAATAGAGTTCTAACATTTTAGAATTTGTAAAACTGTAAATCTCAGTATAGGGGTGTTAGATATAACAATCTAATATCAATATATAGTGAAAACCCGTTTAGATTATTGCTTATAATGCGTTTGTGTGCGGTTAGAATTTAGCATTTTCATCTTTATAAATTTACAGTAATATTTTAACCTAAAAAAAGAAGAAATTTACTATTGTATACATTAGATATCCATTAAAAGTTCCTTTAAACTATAAAATTGTTTATAAACTTACTTCTGTATATTGTATATTATTTTTTAAAGAAACTCAGATGTAATAATTGTCTCATATCGCCCAGCCCTTATTTTAGAGCAGGCTCCATTGCCTCCAAGCGGACGATAATTCCCAACCGATAGCTACAAATATGGTAATAAAAACTTAAAATGTTAAACAAACTAAAATACGAGAGCTGTACTGAAAGTAATGCAAAAGTGGGAATAACTTTTTTATTAACTGACATAAATTGTCAGCTGCGTCAAATTGCACATGCTGGTAGAGTCACTTTTTCTCCATACAGAGGTACTACTCAACATAGTCTCCATCACAAGCTACGCAGTTTCGCCATCATTGATGCTTTTTTATCTTCAGTGCTGCATTCCCCTTCTTTCAGTTTCTTCATCTATCTGTGCACATTGCTCGTGTCAATGGTGTCATCTCTGTAAACACTGTGTAGAGCAGTAGGAGACCATCAACTCCAAAAACAGACTATATTGAGTAGTACCATGAAAGTGTTACCTTTTGTACAGTAAGTAAAGAAAAGGGAATAAATTCCACATTTCCCAAGTTGGCCTTAATAAATATTTGTGTTAACCCAACGGAGGGTTAACCTAGCCAGCATTGTCAATCCCAGGTCTATCATTAGAGACCTTCAATGTGACTTTGAGGAAACATGATGTTGTAAAACTCTGTTATAGAATTTTCACGTCACCTCACAGTGTAAAAAAAATGACAAAAATAAAAGAAAGATCATAAAAGAGCACCGAAATCGCACACAGTGTAAACCTGGCTCATGTTTACTAGACTTGCATATTTTGCAACAACACCCATTCGAGTCACTGAGAATCAGGAGTCAATGGTTTCTTATCCGAACCGATTTGATTGCAGCAAAGCTTCACTCACTGTTTCTTTTGCACTTCATTATTTTATTATGTTTGCTCCACCGCAGCATTCGTACTGGTTATGCAGTATTTATTCGAAGAACCCAGAGCTATAAAACACAGAGGGGCTATGAAACATTTATTTAATGGTAAAGTGTTATCGTGTTGCAGTTTCCATCATGAGCATGAACCAGTCGCATTAGTGTACGTATTAAATACAGTCGAATTAAAGCTTTATGTGTGCGTTTCATGGAAGGCTTACTGTTTTCACGTCTTGATGTTGAATGGTTTTGCTTGTTGATGTAAAATGAAACAGATCTTAAATTATTTATTTTCATCCACAGAAGGCTCTCGAGATATAAATATAAATATAGACACAGATATACTGTAAATCTGCAAGGCACATTAGTGAGAACGGAAAATGCTTTTCTCCCGCTCGACTTTAATTAGCTGTATTTAACGGAGACGATGGACTTTTTGTCACTTTTATCTCTTTTACTTACTTTTGCAGAACCATGTATGTGAGCTTTACAAGTTGAAATGTAACTGAGAGATTGTAAGACGTGTAGTATGGGGTCAGTAAAGTGTTTAGCTGTTTTTTTGGGGCTCTTACAGTTAAGAAACGTCTCGATAAGATAACCTATTCTAAAAATATAATAGTGTTAATTAACCTTTTAAAAAATGCATGAGCAGATGGTGAACATTTTATTAGGATTTTTTTTTTTTTTTGTCCAAAATTCTCTTTGCAAAACATTCCGTATATATGAAATAAATCAAAAGGAAACAAGAAGTAAAAATTTCCTAATTAGTGTGCTGGCAGCATGGTGGCATATTTACTCCGCGTGGCACTCCTGTTTCCTCCCACAGTCCAAAGACATGCAGGGTAGGCTAACTGGCATTGCCCATAGTGTGTGAGTGAGTGTGTGTGTGTGTATGTGTGTGTGCCCTGCGATGGATTGGCACCCCATCCAGGGTGTACTTCTGCTCAAAATCCCCTGGGATGGGCTCCAGGCCTCCTGCGACCCTGTACAGGATAAGCGTTATAGAGAATGAATGAGAGTGAGTGAGAAATTAGTGTTTCTTTCCTTCTGCCATTTAGAAGTCTGGACCTATGTGGTTTAAATCGTGTTGTTGGAGGGATTTTTTTTTTTTTCTTTTTCATCTTGCTTGGGATAAGTGACATCTGTCATCTCACCAAAACAAGGCATAACTTTGAACTGTTAGAGGAACCAGAATTCCTGAAGGAAACCCACAAAGAACACACACAGAACATTTGCTAGATTTACATAATCTTCAGGAACGCTTTCCTTATATACTGTACACACGTTCTCAGAACAACTCATTTGCATTTAGTGACGCCCAAAAAAGCTCCCGAAGCAGCCCGAATTGACCGAATTGACCAATCAGGATCAACCAAAAAGATGAAAATAAGAAGTGGAAGTTATTTTGTCTCACTCCTATATTAATACGAAGAAGACTACAAAGCTGTTCTACATGAATGAGGAGTGTTGGAATCAAACTGTGACTTTTGATAGTGCAGTAAAAAAAAAAACTTTATGTCTCTATATAATCCCTTTTTACACTAATGCACGTATCCCACCGTTTCACTAGTGCATAAAAGGTAGAAAGTTTTCCGGCTCAGTATGCAGGAGCCATGACCGGACTGACTGAAACGCTGGCCTCCCAAGAACTCCTCTACATGTGGAAATGTCTCGGAGCGAGGTCAGGACTGGACGGGTGGATGTGGCAAAAACTCCTGGCCGAGTTCCTGTGATGTGCAAGTGGTGTTCACGAATGATTGTGTGTACAGTTCACACACACAGATGCATCTCTTTTGCAAGTTGGTGACGAGTTATCTGACTATTTTTTAAGCAGACGTTCCACTCGCTCATCACTTGACTTGAACTCAACTGCATATTATAGGTTTAAAAGTGCAATAATTCTTTGATTTGTAGCTGATCATGCGAAGGTTCAGATTAATAAATTTTTTAATTAATCACACTCAGAATCACAAGTAAGAAATAAACATATTTAAAAGTAAATCTCTTTGTATTCAGCTTGATAAATGAGACCCACTGGCATTATTTATCAATGTTGCTGTAACTGGTGAGACGCAAGAGCGGCTTCGAGGAAAGACGCTGCCCTGAGCCAAAAGGAATAAAAATACTTGGAAATGCACTTTAATCTGTATTTTTATGTCATACACCATGACTAACCAACAAACCGTGACACTCCTCATCTCATCCGAAAATTCTGAAAGCTGGTGGACCGAATCTCAGAGCACGGATCGCCATCTGCCCGCCGGAAAATTACGCCAAATATCTCAGCCATTACTACTCACCCGAAAAAAAAAAAAAAAGAAAAAGAAAGAAAGAGTGGTACACATCAAGACTTGGATTGTGATGTTCTAAATTCTCATTCTGGCTCAAAATCATTCCAGCATTGAGAAATCGGGTTTGTTTCTTGACAAATGGAAGTAATTCCGCTAAAATAAACATGTTCTGCATTTTGAGGCATGAAATCTGTGTATTAAAGCAGAGGAAAGCAAAGAGCGACGCGGCGAAAGAGAAAAAAGCAGGTAGACGCAGTAAATGTTTGGGTTGCTTAACGAAGATGACCGGGTCACATTCATTACCTCATGGCTGCGTAAACAACACGAGGCATTCGTCTGTTATTTCAGCCTGTGCAGGAAAAAAAAAATTAAAAAAATAATAATAATGCATGGAAAATACAAAATGAGCACCGTGCGGATTTTCACAGCTTGCTTGACTTTTGTTGCATTCTCTACCACGTAAGCTTTATGAGGTTATTTTAAATAATACCATATTCATTCCCGGCCTGACCGCCAAATTATCTCCATGCTGCATGACTAATGTGTTTGGATAGCTTTGTCACCTCGTGTATATAATCCAGAGAGATCAACTGTGCTTACAGGGAATATATTGCTTCAGATATAATTACCTCTACCATATGGACATCCATATTTAAATGAAATGCCCTGAAACGGATGGCTGATGAGGCGCAGAGGCTGTAATACCGTCTGTACATACTGAAATAAAAAGTTTGTATCGCAGAGAAATCCAATTACCTGAGAAAATCTGCAATAGCATCCTGATGTAGTGTACAGTGTTGCTTTATGGCAAATTTCATAAAAATTACATAGTGGTTCTTTTTTTATGAAGTTTTTAATAATAGAAGAAGAAGCGTCTGTTATGGTAAGGCTGATGAAAGTGCAGTGTAGCCGGACCCGGCTCTGTGTTTTTCATTTCAACTTTGCCGGTGGCAGGAATCCCAGTGGAGGCTGGTCAGACACGGCGAGAGTGTGCTGGAGTCATGGAGTGCTGGGCTGGATATATAGATTGGTGTGTGTGAGTGTGTGTGAGTGTGTGTACATACGTTAGTGCTGTCAATTGATTTGAAAAATTTGACCTTTGTGATTCTTAGTTACTCACAGTCATAGTCTGTAATTAATCACGATTTTAAAATATTCAGATTTACACGTATTATAGACGTGCAGTGTTGGAATAAAGAAATGCGTGACAAACTGATTATGCAGTTTAATTATATAACATCTCAAACATTTAACAAATATTAAATTAAAATCTCTTAAAATGGGACCGGCACTGCGTGCAGCGGGTGGGTAGTTTGGGGGTGCGGCAAACCACCGACAGCTGGGTTCGAACCTCAGATCTGAGAATCAACAGTGCAGAGCCTGAGCCGCCTGAGCTGCCACTCACACATTTTATGTTTAATGTCTTCCTGTAAAAAATATTACCCTTGAAGGCAGCTCGAGCACATGACTTTTCTTTTATCCAAACTTCCATCTAGAAGCTTTTCAAAATGAAACACCTGGTGATGTTTCCCTAATCATCTTATTATCTAAGCATACCATTATCACACACAGCCGGGCAACCGCGGTGCGATTATGAGAAGCCATTAGGGTCAAACTTGGTCATGTGAGGTTTTTAAGATGCATGTGGGACATAATCTCACAAACTTAATTCGTTCCCAAGTTCTGTTCGTACATCGATTCAGTTTTTTCCATAGGAATGCATGTAAATAGAATTAATCCGTTCTCTGTCACTATGAAGTATATTTAATTTTTGATGTATTTTGTTTATATCACAAAATATAAAACAAAGTATGAAAAGGCTTTAATTATACAAAAACAATACAGCACTAAATCTAAATATAAAGTGTACAGGACATTTTTCCATGTACCGTTCGCGCACCTTTCTTAAGGAGACTCTGTGATGTGAGGGAATGGAGGAGAGGGTGATGGGTGGGGAGGGGGTTAGTGTTTGGAGGGAGAGACCACGCCCACAATAACACTGGATCATTCTTATTCAAGGATTTTCTCTCTTTTTTGTTTCTTGGCCTCTGGTTCATACGTGGCAGCTGTTTTCACAAAAAAATTAATCTAGAGAGATTTGTTTCTTCTGCCTTCACACTTGCACAACTGCGCTGCAGAGAAGGGACACCGTGCTATCGCTCATAAGGCGTAGTACTCTACACGGTTCTGTTTGGATGATTCGCGATCTGCGTCTCACTCGTGCCTTTGATAGCAGCAGCTTGGGCAGACGGTTTGCGGTTCCGAGGAGGAGACCGTGAACAGAGACAGATTTTAGGTGAATTTTTTTAGTCGTACTCCGTTAAATGTCTCGAATTAATCACATGCGTTAACTCCTTAATATTGACCACCGTAATATACACACTCCCCGTCAAAAGTCTGGACACGCCTTATTCCGTGGTCTTTCCGTCCCCGGTCTAAGACTTTTGCATATGGCTGTACTTTTTACATTAGTGTGTCTACAGCAGCATCTTAATACACACTACAGGTCACCTGATAAAACATATTCAAGGCTTTTAAACAGTATCTTTAGCTGTGAGAATGAGGACGGCAGTATTGAGCTTACAGAGAAAACGTCCTACTGTAGGTGAGAGCACTTCACTTCAGCGAGCACTTTTATTTTTAACTCCGTGTGTTTTCACATCGTTAGAAATTCACGGCATCTTACAGTCAAGATAGTTAATGTATCCGAATTGAAGAGCGCGGGGGGAGAAAAGAGCGTACTGTACTCGTACTCTGAAAAATGGTGTTGCTTCATCTGTAATACTGTGTATTATCATTTTAAATTGTTATCGTGAAGTGCCTTGTATAAGCTCTTGTCTCTCACTCGAGGAGATTTTTTGGATCCTAGACACATTTTTTTTTCTTCTTTTTTTGGCATTTTAATTATCTCTGTTTTCGAGCCGCATGAGATTTTGTGGAGCGTATTGCTCAGCTCCGGCACCGATGAATAATTATGGCTAATTATGCAAAACTTCATGACATAACTGGGGAAGAGAGTTCATTCTTGCTTATCTGTAGTTACTTAGCTGTAGCGAGTGAGTGAGTGAGTGAGTGAGTGAGCACAAACACAGGACAAGGGGGGAGAAAAAATAATTTTCAAAACAAAATGCTGTTTGACTTCGTCATGTTTTTGGATTTGTTTAATTTAGCAGTTGATGAGCAGTATGAGGGGGGGGGGGGTCAGCATGGAGAGACGCACTCATACATCTTTATGGCGATTGAAGTCAATTGCACAACAAAAAAACATCAACTTCCTTGCCTGCGTTCCAGATATAAAGATCGTCCCAAGCCGGTTAGTTTGACTTTGATCTGACTTGTAAGACATTAGCATGCCTTATTGTTTTGGTTTTTTTTTTTTTTCGGTTTTTTTTTTCTTTACCTATCATGAAACTTAAGAGGAGTCGCTCATTATTCATGAAAAGGAACAAGAACAAGTGGCCCATTAGCTCCATCAGAAAAACCTGCAGAGATAAAAAGAAAAAGGAAAACAAACGAGCAGAGCGCCTAAAGTGATGTAAGTGGAGTAGATGTTCACATCAGTGACCCTGTTTGTCCTTGTTTATCCTAACAGCTATTTTCCAGCAGGAAATAAATATTCTGAGAGCCGAGCTTGTGAAAATTAAATGAAATTAAAAAATAGGCCGTATCATACCAAAGGCTAGAGTACGGCCTGGATCCATAATAAACGTTAACGTAACAGAGAAGACTTCATACATATATATTCAGTATTTATAAAATTATAATTGTTTTTTTAGCTTTATACTGGTCACAAGTATGTGGACACATGATCATTACACCTTGATGTGTTTCTTTTCAAAACTGTCACTCTAAAGTGGAAAGCACACAATTACATACAGTTTCTCTTCGCTTGGACTAAGATATCCAAATCTGTTCCAGCACCAAGTGCACGAAACCAGCTCCATGAAGACATCCTGTCTCTTAAGTGTCTTGCACAGAGCCCCGACTGAACTCAACCCCAATTGACCAAGAACTAAGACACTTTATGCACTCCATACTGCACATAATTGCCTTTTGCACAACATTCATTGCGGACATTCTTTATACAC
>JAQMYJ010000009.1:25769956-25783566 GCA_030014305.1 Clarias laeviceps
AGAATTTCACTCACATGTACTGTACCAGTGTACCAGTAACGTGATGTGACAATAAAAGTGATTTGATTTGATTTGAACTGGAGCCTCCTCGACATCCCAGCATCATCATCTGAGCTCATTAATGCTCTTGTAAAAACTATCAATGTTTAAACACAGGAGAGAAGTGTGGAGATGATTATAACAGCAAAGGAAGGATGTGATGGTCAGGGATGCACAAACTTTTGATCACGTGGTGTACGTTTACTGCTAGCATACAGTATGTTGTTTTCCTGTACTGACTCTAACAGCATAACAGCTTTCTCCTGTGCATGTTCTTTTCCCTCGCACCCTGACTCCACCGGCTGTGTGTGTGTGTGTGTGTGTGTGTGTGTGTGTATAATGGTCTATCACAAACCTAGCAGTAAAATGACAAATTTAAAATATTTATAGTTGTAAATTGCCATTGTTCTGACACGCTCTGAAATAGCAGACAAAGTCGTGGTGATGCTGCTGAGATGTAAAATGAGCAACATGAGGTGTAAATTGTGCAATGTGTCTGCAATGAGCAACACGTTAAAACACTGTAGCGGAAAATAAAAGAAATATATCCAGCTGTGTTCGTCTGGATTTGACTGATGGCCTTAAAAAGGAATTTT
Source organism: Clarias laeviceps (assembly GCA_030014305.1). Lineage (NCBI taxonomy): Eukaryota > Metazoa > Chordata > Actinopteri > Siluriformes > Clariidae > Clarias > Clarias laeviceps. The sequence continues at coordinate 25,770,592 of JAQMYJ010000009.1, forward strand.
AGGCACAGATTTGGGACGATACACCATAAGAAATCTCCCAAAACTTCATTCTCGACATTTTCTTAAGAATGTAGAAGTGTTTACTTCCTCATAGTGACTTGCTCCAAAAGCAATCTCCTTTCAAGTGTCACTCAAGTTACATGGGATAAAACAATCTCATGGGATAGATGGAATGAAAATAAAAAAATAATAAAAAACTAGCAGCCTCTTTGTGTGAAGAGAATGGAAACTTTTGCTGGAGTTAAGAAACTATGTAGAGAAACTTTTCCATGCTTTTCCCAAACGCGACAGGCTTCTGTGTTCAAACATCACCATCACATCTTTTATCGGTTCACGAGTGCAAACCTTCCCAAAAGTCTTCTTTCTTCAGTTCCACCGTGCAGTCTGAGAGTGTAAATCATACATTACCTGGGACTTCTGGTTTAGGAAAAAAAAACAGACGCGGCAAGGTTTTGATGTTAGCAGGTTGATTATTTTGTATTTAAGTACGAGGGTGAGTTAAAACGTGTTACATCAGTTCGTTTGCAAAAATGGACGCCCCACTTGTGACTTGCATGAAGGACGGGTGGTGTGCAGCGATTCATTTTTTGTTGTCTAATTGGAATTATTGTAATTTAATTTTACGACCTGAAGTGCAGGAGTTGACACTGCATGACGTGTAGAGTGTGGATGAAGGATGGAGTTCGATCAAATCCAAAGTGCTGTTATTATATATTTAAAATTGAATATATGAATGAGTCCAATAATGTTAGCCATTTTAGCACATTATACAATATATAAGGAGTATAAAATGCTAACTCCATATACACAGACCAGAGACGAGATTCAGACCCCTAACCCTGAATATAAGGTGACTACGCTAGCAAATGTCTTTACAGGAGAAACTGAAAGTCTATAGACCGAGGATACAGTACGTAATCCGATTACGATACAGAATACAAAATAAAAGCACATTTCACAGAAAAAGGAGAGTAAAAGTTATTGGTTCAATGCCAAAAATATGACAATAATAAAAACCACAATTAGTCCAACAAACTACAGGTGAATTGCAGGAAAAGCAAAGGATTTATCACAGCATATGAAATTGATTTGATTCTAAAGCATTCCTAATTGTTGCATCAGATTAATATTAGATTAGATTAGACTTTATTGTCATAGTTCAAAGTGCATGTACGAAGCCAATGAAATGCAGTTAGCATCTAACCAGAAGTGCATTAGTGGTCTATTTACAGTGTATATAACAATGTGGTAAATAAGGGTATGTGTCCGTATGTGCAGGGCTGAGAGTGCCCTTCTAATCAGGAGAGAAGAGTTCAGAGACCAGATGAAGTAATCAGAGATATGGACTCCAAGGAACTTAAAGCTCTACAGTAGCCCCTTTGAGGTGAATGGGAACGTGAGTGTGATTGCCAGCTCGTCTGGAATCCACAATGACCTCCTTCGTCTTCTTGGTGTTGAGTTCCAGGTTATCGTGCTGGATGTCCTCACTGTAAACCGACTCATAGTTATCTCTCATCAGACCCTGTCATCTGAGATCTTGATAACCCTGTCTGAGGTGTAGACGGGTAGACAGTTAAGAGGGAAAATGAGTGGAAGATGGACACAAGGGTCTGAGAGCAGTGTGTGTATTTTATTAATGCAGATCCACAAGTTATTGTTCATATCACAGGCCAGGATCAGACAGCAAGTAAACAACATGTCCAACTAGAAATACAAGAACAAGGGAAGTACTTTTTGAAATGTTTGATAAAATCAATCGGACTTTGCAAATGGAAAGATTTATCTAGCACATGATAGGTATAGCTATGTAAATGTGTCGTGCTCAGTTATGTATCCTGATTCTTTAGTGGGGCAATTTACATATCATTTATTTAAACAATTTATTTTTTTTATATCCATATTTGGTAGACGTTGTAAAATGTTGCAGTCCCTCTATAATCCTACAGGTGGTGCACTTTAAATTATTGACACCTTGACAGGCAGCATGGCATTCTTTGGGGTAGGAGTGAATTAAGGTTTGATTAGAATTTAATATATATATATATATATATATATATATATTTTTTTTTTTAAAAAGGTCAAATCAGGGCATTTATAGAATTGTGATACTCATAGAATTGAGATCATCAAACATCAAATTGTCACCTATGTATGCCGTGTGATAATATCGTATCAGGAGGTCCCTGGTTATTACCGTTCCTAATAGCTAGGTCATGTTCTTAATAAGGAGTTGCCCATAATGGACAAATTTACCTAACAAACGTCGTTTTGCTAAGAACAAGAATGAGTTTGCACTGCACCTCTATTATTAGTGCCATGACAAAATTCTCAATGTTGTAACGGTAAAATATTTCATCTTGAACATAACAGCCAAAAACAAACATGACAATAATAATAAAGACTGCTGTGTCTTGACAGTTGTATACAGTGTACTGTATATCCATCCATCTAGGAACCTCTGTATTCCAACCAGGGACCGTGGAGGCCAATGGTGACCATTGTACTTATTTTTGGTGACCATTGTACTTATTTTTTTGTGACCATGGTAGGATCTCCAGTCAACATTCACACACTACGGCCAATTGGGGAAATCCAATTAGCCTAATCTGCATGTCTTTAAACTATGGAAGGAAACCGGAGAACCCTGAGGAATCATGCAAGCATGGGAGGAACATGCAACATGTTCTAATCCATAATTATGCCCATTCGATTCATAAATACAGTTCTTGATCAGGGCTGTGGTCAGATTACAACCAAAAGCAAAAAAAAATAAACATCAGGTTAGAATAATTGGTAATTCCAAATCTCCTGCAGGGTGTGAGTGGGTGTGCTTGGGGTTACAAGAGGGCATTGCGACCAAACATTGGTTAAAGAAAGAAGAAGAAGCAGATTGCCAGGTTACTCGGGTCCTTTTGCAGCCAGCCTGCACACATAATACAGAAGAGGACAATAACCTCTGAAATGTTATTCCTGAGCCGAGTTTAGAGGCAATAAAAGAAAAACATCAACCACCAGTAGAGCTGTTCATCATGGACAGTAATAATAAACCTTAGTCTAGCGAAGGGCTTGAGATGGGTCGCACTGTTTCAGAAGATCAGTAAGATATACCAGAGTTAAACCATACACCGCATTATACTGTCTCGCCAAAAATACACACACTCTAATTGAATTATAGTGTGGGGTCCAGATCATGTGTAAAAATGATTTCTCACACTCCTTTCACAATCCGAGTCCTGGGACTGTATTAACTAAACGTCTCAGAGTGACTCCTAGGAATCGCGCTCAAAAGGTTATTTAGGACTGAGAATAATACTAGCTCAGAGTTGTTTATGAAACGTCGTACTCCTACTTTCAGCGAGGAGTAGGACTGCGCCAAGTAAAGCGTCTGAGTTTTTTTTGACATTTTAAACGGTTGAAAAGTGAAATGGTGAAAAAGCTGCGGCAGTTGTGTGAAAGCTTTATGCACACAGATTAAACGTACAGATGTGTGACTCGGCAGCATGATGTCATTCTAATCAGACTGCTCCAATCACAACTGTTTAAAGCCCCTATAATAGAGCTGTGTAGGACTCCATTATCAGCTATTATCTTATTATCCCATATTATCACTTATTATCATCCAATTATATTTTCTCTATTATTTTTTTTTCTAACATTTTTTTATTTTCCCTTTTTTCTATTATTTCCTATTATTTTCTATTTATCTATTACATCTATTATCTATCATCACCAAAACAGAGCACACTGAACATTTGCACATTGCACAGGACTGAGGTATCATATCATACTGTGTATGGTTGTGTATGTCACAAATAAAAATTTGAATTTGAATTCGAAATCTGACTTTCATAATCTGATCAAAATGATTTGAAAATGAGAGCAGAGGAGAGTGTTTGCTTGTGGAGGAGGTCGTAAAATGCAAAGAAATAATTAAAACAAAATTCTGCCCTCTCTTACATCTACAGATATAAAGTAAACGGAGGCAATTTGTGAAAGCATCGGTGCCACCTGTCAGTTTGCTGCACGTTTTCCCCTGAGGAGTGTGAAAAAGTGATAAAGTTCTGCTTATAACAGAGAATCTCAAAATAAAACAGTTGTGTACACTCAGATAATTTAAAATAAACACAAGTAATTTAATATAAGTAAATAATATATATGTGTATATAACTCCATGAATGCAGCTTGTTTTTTCGTCGCTTTTCACGCCGCGAGGCGTTTGATTTATTATTTCCAACACTGTCGGCTGTGTTACTGTTTCAAAGCTACATCTTCTCAGATATTATAAAAACATACAGTGGAGACAACATACGACATGTTCATTAATGGACCAGTTACATGCCGCACTTATCTTATCTTTTATGAGCTCTGTGTCACTCAATATTACTGAAACTTCTCTTCTCTTCTTGAACTCCGTTTCCTCGCTACTCCTAACCAGTTAGGACATCCTCGGAGCTCTCCTACATTTTGGTGGAGATAGGAGTGATTTCCTATTTTTAGAATGCTATAAATAGCTCTTACTCCTACTCCTGAAAGTAGGACCAAAATGGCGTCTGAGAATTTTTGGCCACTTCAAAGCGATTTCCTACTCTGAGACGCTTAGTCAACACGGGCCCTGGAATATGTCCGTGCCATCAGGGAAGAGAAACTCCATAGATGTGATGACCTGGTCATTCAGTACATTCAGGTGGTCAGTTGACTTCATTTAATGTTGCTGAGTCTAGAGCTGAGCGACTGATCAACCCCAGATCATAACACTGCGTCCAGAGGCTTGTACAGTGGATACTACTTTTTTTTGTTTGTTTTTTGCAGTGTATGTTGAAACAGCAGGTTTACTGTCATTTTGGTTTGAGTGAATGAGGTAAACCTTGGCGTGCAGAGCTAACATGGCATGGAGCCAGTAGAGCTAAACCCAGGGGGAAATACAGAAGGAAGGAAAGAAATGAAGACTGCAGCTGTGGTTGTGTCTGTACATGTAAGAAACAGTTTACTCTACATCATTCTTATTATCTCTGATGTATATTAGATTTTATATTTTATCCTCGCATTGAATATCACTAGCAGCCGTCAGCAGACATTATGTCTTGGACATTGTGCGTCAATTCCAACAAGAGTAATTTTCCCTCGTTAAGTCAGAAAACATTTCCGTTCGCTTTGATTCACCTGCCAGAGCAGATCAAATGCAGATCTCGCACTTCTAGATGAGACACGCTGCTGAGTGAGGGGCGAAAGACTCAGACTTGAACAGAAATTGTCATTTTGCACATCAATGACAGAAATTTGTCTTTCAAACAATAGAGTGAGGGAAAGGAAAAATGCACCAGACCGATAGAACAAAAGATAAGAACAAAGGTAGACATGAAAGACATTTCTGTCTAGACATGAAAGATAGCCATATGTTTCAAATGCCTAACTGAAAAGCACAATGAAGCAATGATTCTGAATTCAGATTGGTCAGAAGGTCACAGGGGACAACAGGTGATCATGTGACAAGCTGAGAGACGTTGGCTGATTGTTTAAGAGACGTTTCACAGCATTAAATTTAACAAAAAATGTGACCAGTTGTAGCAGACCAGAGGTATTAAGTCTTCCAGGTTAGTTTTGTGTTACGTCCATTAAGGCGGGGAATCGCCATGTATTACACGATACGGTATCATCACGATACTCAGGTGCCGATTCGATTTGTATTGCGATTCTGTAAGTATCACATTTTTATATACATCTCAGTTCTGCACAAACTTGGCTAATAATTTCGCTCCTACCAGACAGGGTGCTGTGCTGCCTGCCGATGTGCGAATAGTTTAGAGTGCGCCACCTGTAGGTGTAACGCAAATATTGTATATATAAAAACAATTTTTTTAATAAATACAAAAATAAGTGCAATATGTAACTGAAAATTGGCCAATAGGTAGAGCAGGTGAAAAATATCAAACTTTCAATTTCATCAAAAATCAGTTGATAATAAAATCTCAATAAATCCTACTGATCCTTCGGCAGAACGGAGAAAGTTTTAATCCGAAACATTAGTTTAAAACACTTGCATAAGCATTGTCCAAGCTGGTTACTCCAACTGTGGCAGAAAAACATGCATTTGTTTCCCATGTGGCAGGGAAATCCTGGAGTCAACATGAAGCTGAGGATTCCCTCTTTTTGATTACATCACTCAATCCTCAGATTACATATTCTATTATTCAATTCTACTTCATATATTATATTCTAAAAAAAAAAAAACGAATTCTTCTGACGCCCTCCTCATAAACCTTTTGTGCTTCTGGTCATTTAGACATCAGCTTTTCCCGGGGTGAGTCGAAAATTATCCGCATTCTGGTTGTAGAATTTATTTTCATTAACTTTTGGAAAAGAAAAATTGCTTTTCAGTACATTTTGTTCCATCTGTTCATCTTTGTCCGTCTGTCAACAAGCTTTCGTATTCCCTCATTTAACCATATTTTATGCTGAGCTGCGAGCCACGAATGCACCCACTGTCTTCATTTGTGAGTCTTCGTCCTCGTAGTTCTGCTTTCAGGGGACCAAACAGATGAAAGTCAGATGCAGCGAGATCAGGACTATAGGGAAGAGGCTTCAACACCTCAAAACCAAGATTTAACAGAGTGCCCCGCTCTCGCACCATATCTCGGCCATATCTCAGGACCCCGAGACGACACTGTAATAAACTTGGTGTCAGAAAGGAGCTTATGGAACCAAGAATCTGAAAATATGCATAAACTCACATCACCCAAAATATGACGAAATACCTGATTTAACGTGACACGTCACAATTATTACATGTTCCTTAATTGAAAAACAAGCAAACAAAACAAAAAGTCACAGCAGAGCCCCATTTGGGAGTATTTTCCTCCCAACAGCACAACCTGAAGTGTTTTTATCCCACACACTGTAGAGAGATCTTTCCTGAGCTCTGTGCTCAAACTCGGGTTTGGCGATGCAGGAGACGCTAAGCATTTCCTCTTCATTCCCCCAGTGTTCAGATTAATGTAATCGCTCCCATCTGAAACTCTCAGCATTTCGCAGAAGGACTAGTGATGAATATTCAACTTTGCTCTTTTCATGTTTTGCAGCCGTGTGTTTTAATCAAGATAACGCACTTTTAGCAAGTCGTTTTAACGCACACGTCATCAGGATAAAATAATGAATCGCTCCGAGTACAGTTTTAAACACAGAAAAGTACAAGTCCTAGGAGGAAAAAAAGGTCTATTTCTTCGCTTTGTACCTGAGGAACGAAATGACAGTGAAGGATATTTGTTCATTTAATCAAGAGGAAGAAAAAAAAAAAGAAGGTTTTTTTTTTCCTCTTGCCGTAATCAAGCGTGAATGTCTCAGCTCAGCGGTATTCTGGCCTTAAATTGATTGCTATATGCACAGGCAGACACACACACACACACACACACACACAAGCAGCCAGTGGGCCTTAATAACCCTGTCCTCACCATGTGATTTCCCTTCCACTGTCTCCTGCACAAGCAGTCTGATTGAGTTGTACATTAATAGCCGCAGCTGGCACTTCCGTTCTGAATGACGAAAAAAAAAATAAAAGCGCAGTGTATTTCCTGAAGGGTTTGTATCAAAAAAGAAAGATTTAAAAGACCGATTTAAAAAGACAGATTTGACACAGTTTGAATCGTTTGATCATCTGCTGTGATAAGAGAGAGAGAAGGATAAAAGAAAAGAGGGACAAAAACTGGGACCTGGAAACATTTACATCAAACACTGTCCACCTCCAACATTACGATGTTTATTTAATCCGTTTTCTATTTAAAAGGGTAAATGATGTATGATTTCAAACCCAAACCGTAATCATGTGAACTTGCGGTGATGTTCACATTGAAAAGTAGTGATAGCAGATCAGAGAGTTTCCAGACTGCACTCCAGAGTCCCGGCGTTATCTTTGTTGTCCATTACTCAGATTTTGAATTTACATCACAAAGTAGAGAGAAATAATGGAAAACAGAACCTGGTGTTTCATCAAGTTGTAGTGCAAGCACAAATCACAGGTTTATATTAATGAGGTCGTTCTAATGAGTTATTGTTTCTATAGCAGCTCGAATATATGTATAACAGCTCGGGCTCAGGGACTTGTACGCTGGATATGTGGTGAGGTTTTCTGTAAATATATATATATATATATATATATATATATATTTCTTTTACTACAAAATCAATAGCTGTCAGTTATGAGAAAAACTTTGTTTGTTAGTTTTTTCCTTGAGACACAAAAAGCACAAATCTCCAAATATTGTCATATTGTTAAAGACAGGTGAGTGTAAATTTTGCATTATTTTCCAAAACTCTATAAATCCAACTTGTGCCAGTTGTGTTTCTGGTAATGTAGATTTACAATTTAGTATCAGTAATATTTGGTGAGTTTTAATTTTAAAAAGCACATCCCACGGTTTGATCAAGTTTTTAGTGACTCCTCCTCCTCTACCAGTTTCACTTTCACTTTGGTAGCTGATGATGGAGCCTTATTATAAAACAGACTATAAACCTCCATGTTCTTTGTCTTTGACATTTTCCAAAAGCCTCTTGAACACATTCCTGACAGCTGCTAATTTGCACAGCTGGTAGTTTTGCTTTACTGATTATGTGACAGAAAGAAGCTATGCAATTGCCTTTTTGTTTTTTTTCTTAATGGGTCGCACTGCTGCTATGAAATGCAGGTGTTCTCTGTTGTATTTTGCCAGAAACATAAAAGTTCAAAGCTTCTTAAGGAAGGATGTTATTGCAGTTTTTAAAAAGCAACAAAATAGTTTTGTTATAGACAAACACTGTGTGTCTGGGGAAAGAACATTAAATGCATTTATAGCATTTTGCAGTGAAACCTTTAAGGAAGTCTCCAGTGTCAGTGCTTTTGTAACAGTCAGAGGCAAAGTTGTAACTGTTTCACCTTAAGGACAGAGGAGTTTTTACGCTTTGGAGTGTCCCAGTAACATGACAAGGCGGAAACGTATTTTAAGTCCCATTAAAAATTTTAGAGAGGGGAAAAAAAGAGAAACTGCTGAGCAGGTTTCTAGAACCTGTATGTAGTTCAAATCGATTAAATCGTACTGTGAGATTCCTTATAAGATAAAATATTCTAATTGTTGTCAGTTTGCTGTGTTTTTAACTGGAAGAAAAATAAAAACCTTCGGGACGTGCTGTTGATTACTTTACTATGATGGAATGCTTCGTCATGGTTTGTTACACCGTCTACACAGTCAGTAGTGATACTGTACATGCTTTAGGTATCAGGGACAAGCTGTAGACGTTTCCATACGCCAGAAGAAATCAATCAAATTGTAAATCATAAACTGTCCACAGTCCACATTTTTCCAGTCATAAGTGAAGGTACTTGTTTTAAAGGCCGTGGTCGATGTCTGAAATATTCCTGACCTGCGAGTGCTTCTCGAAAAACTAATGTGCACAGGAAATTGCAGTAATGTTCTGCCCAGAAAATCAACTTAATCACCTGCAGAGTGTGAGTCACAATGTGGAGCGCTCCCCCTGCACATCTTAGTGTGTATCCTTTAACGGGCTCCAATTATGTGAAATTCACCTGTGGGTCATTTCAAATAGTGTAGTGAGTCACTAAGTGTGTGTGTGTGTGTGTGTGTATGCAAAAAAATAAAATAAATAAAAAAAGGAAAATCGCACCTTCCTTTTTTTCTTATTTTTTCAATATTTTCACCAGAGCTAATGATGTTCAGGGCGATAATTTGTTCGAGACCCAGAATTCGAGCACTGAGAGCTCCAGGATGAAACGATCTGCTGTTGGTTGGACCCACGTACAACTAACTTTGCGTTTGCTCCCAATTACTGGGGACATGGAGCCAAAATTGCTATCATTTATTTGACGTGACGTGATCCCGAAAGTTGTACGTCTGCGTGTATAATAAACGTTTCACAACGAACCAGACTATCAGTGAGGGACAATTCAAAACTGGAAATGCTAAAAGACTAACGCTGGAGACTGGCTACTGTCTGTCTACTGTAAAGTCATAAGTGTTACTATTTAAAAGTTACGGTTTGATTACTCTGAAGGTACTAGATAATCTGTGTGGATTAGCAATTAAGCACAAACCGTAACCAACTTCGTTTGTGTGGACATGGGATCATGAGCCGTGTTTAGTGATATAAAACTTAAAACAAAGAGCTAAATACCTGATCTGCGGCGCCCCCTGTAGTCGTTTCACACACTGTACTGAGTGTCACTTTTTTCTCCAATTGAGGAGAATTTTATTGAAATTCATACAGATTTACAACATACACAGTTGGAATCCGTATCCGTAAAGCGTACAGTAGGTCTCAAAAGCTCATGAAAGAAGTTAGCATTTAAAACTAATAACAAGAGGTCCAAGAGAAAAGACTTTTAGCAGGTTTGAGGTGAACAGTGTAGAACACAAAGTTTAAACACAAACAAAACAATAATGTGGCGCTCAGTGAGGAACAAATGAAGCAATTGGGGAAAATACCATAAACGTCACATTCGCTTGGTCACAGCGGTACCTCGGCATACGAATTTAAACTGTTGAGTTTTGATGATTTAATCGCATTTACATTTAGACATTTCGCAGACGTTTTCATCCTTACTAAAAGTGCTTTGAAGTTTCCGTCATTGGATAAATACTTACACTGGGTTATTACAGTAGGTTAACCCATAGGAATATGTAATGTCTGTAAATATTATATCTCCCATAGGAAATAATGCAAATGGGGATAATCCCCAAAAATATTATTAATATTTACAATTTCCAACACTATGATCATATTTTTGCATATAAAAACAACATTCAGAAAAAAACATGTAAATGACATACAATATGAAATAAATAGACATTAAACTTCACTTCAACTCAATTTATGATTCCTCTTGGCACCGGCTGCTTTAAAAATGACTTTTCCTCTTGCTACGGCTCTTACGGAGCATTTTGGACAGCAAGTGAAACGTGAGGGAATTTAAGGAGTAACAATACCTTGTGTGGGGGGTGTTTCAGCTGCCATTTTAACACACACACACACACACACACACACAATTCGGGGGAAGTGCTAAGGTTAATTTGTTTTAAAAAATGAAATATTGGAGCTTTAATCTCTGAAATCGATCCTTGATGATTCACCACGAGGCTAAAAAGCAGCAGATTTGAGAACAGCTTGTGCCGTGTGTCGGAAGCGAAGAGTTCATGAAGCTAGTTAAATTAGCAGGCTAATTCAGAAAGATATAGATATAGAGCCCGGCTAACTCGGCTATCAATTACAGGAGTAAATATCTGCGAGCGGGAGTGTTGACTGACAGCAAGCGGACAAAAGAGCGCCGTTTCCAGCGTGCTTCTCTCAGCTGAAGGGATAACGATCTCCCGAGGCTTACAGCTCATTGTAGCAATGTCTGACACAGATACGATAATCTCAGAATCTCTATAGAGATGAAATGGCGGAAATGACAGTTGCACATTATTGTGTTAAATGCGTGTCCCTTTGTGAGGCGTGCGTTGTTTTGTGTGAAGGTGTCGGGTTGAACCTCATCAAGGCTGTAATCATCACTTTTTTTTCAAGCATTTTCTTCTTTAAGATGGAATGAATGAAAAATGCTAGAGACTACAGAGGAGGGATAAGAATCATAAGAAAGGAATAAAGCACTCTGTGTTGTCGTGTAATTAGGAAAGTAAGCAGTGAATGGCAGCTGAGATGATGTTACAGTTACAGTTACCACCCAGAAGATGATTATTTTCCTATAACAGCATGTTGCTGAGTGGGTTTTTTTTCACTCTCTAGATGCTCATAAGACAATAAAATCAGCTCCTGATGTAAAAGAAAAATACAAGGACAGTTCAAGTCAAAGTCGGACTTTGAATAACAGAACTCAGTTCTGAGAGTAAAAACTGCCTTTATTTCTCTATATTATCTCCTGCGACACTAATGCACTTATCCCAGTGTTTCACTAGTGCTTGGACACCATCAAGGTGGAAAGTTTTCTCAGTACACAGGAGCCACGATCAGACTGCCTATCTGATTCACTTCTGAAACGCCGGCCTCCCAGGAACTCCCTTAATGTCCCGAACATGTGGAGAAATGTCTAGGAGCGAGGTCAGGACCGTACAGGGGACGTGGCAATAACTCCCAGCAGAGTTCCTGTAATATGAATGAGTGTGTGTACAGTTCACACACACACAGATGCGTCTCTTCCGCAAGTCGGCGTCAAGTTATCTGTTGATTTTCAAGGATCAGTCGTTCCACTCGCTGAATGTTCACAGGAACGACTGCAGTGATTTTTGGCCTTTTTTAAAACATTTGCACCGTTCAAGTGTTTTACTGCGGCTAAGAGTCTCTATACTGTGCTTGAAGTCTGTAAATGTCAATCGCTTTTACATTTTTATTCACTAAGAATTTTGTCACAAGTTGTAGATTGGCTTGAACACTTTTTATCATCATCATAATAATAATAATAAAATTAGAGCTTTATTTCTGACTATTTTCTGGCTTAAAGAGCAAAGCGTTGACCCTGGAGGCTCCTTCCAAAAATTGACCTACAGTATATATACAGTGAAACCTCGGATTACGAGCATAATTCATTCCAGAAGTGGGCTTGTATTCCAAAACATACGTAAACCAAATTTAATTTTCCCATAAGAAATAATGGAAACTCAAACTATTTGTTCCACAGACCCCCCCCCCCCCAAAAAAAAATTAATAATTAATACAAAATAGTAAGTAAAAATAAAACAAATTAAACTGTCTTAAACTTACCTTAAAAAAAGTTTTTAAAAATCCCGACAGATAAGTGTTTGTGCGCGCAGGCGCTGTATGTGTGTGTGTGAATCCAAAGTAAGGAGCCCCTCCCCCTTCTCGTCTTACACAGTTACCCTGCCTCCACTCTTTTCACACACGTGCACACACAACAGAAACACTATTTTATCAGAAAAATAAACAAGAAATCTCTCTAATGACACTCGATTGAGCGACACACTAACAGAATCACTGCTGTAA
>JAQMYJ010000009.1:25783666-25804710 GCA_030014305.1 Clarias laeviceps
CTTTTTATGATTATTTTCTTCTCTTTTATGTAAAGCACTTTGAATTACCATTGTGTATGAAATGTGCTATACAAATAGACTTGCCTTGCCTTGTTGTTGATGTTTTTTTTTTTTGTTTTTTTACAAGTGACATGTTCTTTTGAATCTGTTCGCTTTTTGTGAAAAGCCAAATCATCTGTCTGGGAGATTATTATTGAGTGCGTCCTTAAAAATGTCAACATCGTAGTGAAATAAAAGCTGGCATTTGCATGCTGCATGATTTCTAAAAACGAATAGTGGTGCTCATATTGTGAGAGTGCCAATACTTTCGAAACCAGCGCTTTGTTTAGTGTTACAGTATGTTTTTTTTTCCCCCCCTGAAATAAAATTAATTACTTTACACATCACTGTCAATGTTTCAGTTCCATACTGTACGTTCATTGTTGCTACTTTTAATTCAGGGTGCCAATATTTATAAAGTTCTCCGTATGATCCTTATTGAAGAATGTGTTCATTATATAACTCGGATTATATAACACAGAAACAAAAATAACACTGAGGCTTTTCACTGATAGATAGATAGATAGATAGATTTGTAATAGTCAAGCCAATGAAGCTGATTGAGAGATGCCAAGAGAGAGACAGAAAGAGATGGATAGAGGCCCAGAGAGAAAGCGAGAAAGAGAGAGACGGAGAAGCAGAAAGAGAGACGTAGTGTCGTTTGTTATACAGAGTGAGTCAGAGAGCACTCCTGCTAACACATAGCTCTTGCTCTATCGCTTCCTCACCCACGCTCTCTTCTTCCATCTTCCTGCCCAGGTTTATTTGTCATCTGTCTCTTTCTCTCTCTCTCTCTCGCTCGCCCTCTCTCTCTTTCTCTCTCTCTCTCTCTCTCTCTCTCTTTCTCAGCACTGAACAATAGCTCCAAGGTCACACTCCCCTCTTGTCTGCCACAGCTCTTATATCGTGCAACACATGCACCGTTTAAACCCGAAGCTCTGACATAAAACCTCATTAAAAGCTCAGGGATGTTTCCAAACATCACTTCCTCCACCTGCACTGAGCCGGGGGAGGAGAGGCCGCTCGGTCATTTGGGAGACACAATGAGATAATTGGCGCCCTGGTCAGGAGACACGCTGCGGGGACGACTATAGCCTGACACATGTCTCGCTCCGGCTTTTGTACGTGCCTGACATGGTGCAAACTAATTGCTCCTTGTTTATCTCCAAGCAATTAAACCTCACAGTTATGATCTAATTACTGCCTGTCTCCGGTTTCTCATAAGGGCCAGATCTCATTTTGTGGGTTTTTTTTATTTTTTATTATTTTTTAAGTACAATAATTATTATTATTATTATCTATGCTTTTGACCTGTTATGTCTTGTCTGTCTGCTAAGATAATTGCAGGCCACTGATCGTTCAGGTTAGCGCAGAGCTCTCTCACCACCTCGTCTTCATGGGTAATATGGTCAATGGGATGCGTTTGATTTAGTGACCTGATCAACTTGGGGCAACTTAGGGCGATTTTCATCTTATTTTTCCAACAAATGAAGCCACACTTTTATTGCAGAGAACCAAGTGCTTAAACTCAGCATGGTGGTTATTCAGGGTTAAACAATGATACAAGACTTTGTAAAGATGCACAGAATCACAAAGAGAAAATCTAGCACAAAAAAAAAAAAAGCATGAGTCAGACAAATGAAAAAATGTGATAAAGACGAGACTAGGAAGTCAAAAAGATAACAGTCCGAGCAGACGCATAATGCACGTCATGATCCGATGTGTGACCTGTAGTTGTATTTTACGCTATGATACTCACAGAAGCAGTTCTGACAAATTCCAGCCACAGCTGAAGGAATTCTGACCAATCACTTTACTTCCAGTGCAAGTCTGAGCAATCCATGCCTAGGAACATTCTGAACAATCTGACCCACTTGCAGAGCAAGCCCGTAGATCGGTCACATCTATGGCTGTAGAATTTCAGTTAGAACCCACCCGGTCCTGAGCAATTTTGACCAATCCCACCCATTCCAAATGGAATTCTGACCAATGCCACCCTGTCGCAATAGTAAGTCAGACCAATCCCATCGAAGTCTGAGGAATTCTGTTCAATCCCACCCAGTAATAAAGGAATTCTGTTCAATCCCACCCAGTCCTATAGGAATTCTGTTCAATCCCACCCATTTCTGATAGAATTCTAACCACTCCGGCCTACCCCAACAGAATGTTTGACCAATTCCATCTCTCCAGAAGAACGTCTCATGTTTCCCACCACTTACAAAGCAATTCTAAACAAAAGGAATTCTAAAAAAATATATATATATTTATATTATATTGTTATTATTTATTATATTAATTTAAATACCTGACCAATTATTCCTACCAATTATTCTTATTTCTTGGAGCACTCCAGATTAATCCCAGCATAACCTGATGGAATTCGAACCCTGACTAAGCTCACCCCAAAACCAGAGGAAGTCTGACCAGTTTCAACCAGTTCTGATAATGGAAATCTGATCAATTCTACTCATTCCAGCAGAATATTTTACCAATTCCCAAAAATGGCCAAAGAATGTTTCCTACGATTACTGAAGTAATTCTGATTAATTCCACCAACTCCTGGAGATATTCGGAAAAATTCCACCTCCTCATGAAGTTATTCTACTTTAAGTAATTCTGACCAAGTTTACCAAACCTGAGAAAATTCTGACCCATCCCTTTCAGTCCAGAAGACATTGTGACCAGTCCCACCCATTCCTAGTCAAAATCTCCGTATGCCAATTAGCCTAATCTGCTTGTCTTTGGACTTTGGGAGGAAACCGGAGTACCCAGAAGAAACCCATCAAGCACGGGGAAAACATGCAAACTCCACATACACACAGACCCTGGAGGTGTGAGGAGGCCACAGCACTAACCACTACACCACTGTGCCGACTCACACACATTCCTGATGGAATTTTGACCGAATTCAAAATCTATTATTTTGTTTGTACCCACCTGCAATATATTTTAATGAGTTTATTCAAAAACAAACAAGTAATAAAACAAATTAGTCATTTTAACCACAGCATCACTAGTCAAGCTAAAGCAGTTAGAGGAGGAAGTAAGTGAATGAATGTGGTAAATGTGTCCTGCAGTGCTATGTGAGTGATCCAGCACACGCCCAATGTGGCTTCTCTGTTTTGTGAAAGTAAAAATAAGAACCACCTCCTCGTGCAATTTTTTTGCTGCGTCCCAGGGGATCTCAGTCCCAATGCACACCTCTAATCCCTACCTCAGTGTGAACTGGTGGCTGCCAGATCTTTAAGCTTTTTTCCCAGCAAGTCATTATCACGTGCAAACACATGGCCATAACTGTGGAGTGCAGTGAAAATCTGTATCCTAATCTGAAAGGCTGGAAGTGATGAGTGTTCATGAGTGTTCATTTATGTACACCTTATGTGTCAGCGTCAGCGATCTGAGACTCAGTTATCGCATCACAGTCACGCTTCCTGTTTACAAACAAACCAAAAGCTTGTAGCATCTGTGGCCTTTTCTGCAGTACGAATCCTGAGAGTAAATAAGATACAAATTCTATATATCCATTCATTGAACCATTATTTATACCACTTACAGTATCTTGTGCAGGATCACAGAGGAACCGGAGAGAATGCCAGGGAACTTAGGGCACAAGGCGGAATACACTCTGGACGGGGTGCCGAAGCATTGCAGGGCACAAGCACACACCTACTGTAATCATACACTACCAACAAGTTTTAAAAGTCAATCAGGCTACATCACATGCTTTTAGACCGACAGAGAAAACCGCAGAGCCCGGAGGAAACCCATCAAGCACAGGGAGAATGTGCAAATGTATACACACACACATACACACACACACACACATAGACATGTAACAAGAACAAACGAAAAAAACTCACTTTTATGAAATAGTACATTTATTATTTGAAAAGTGAAATATAATACAAGAATTGCACTGACTCGTATGTTTCCGCTGTTAACCACGTGGTCCTGTGCTCAGCATCACTGCCTTCAACCCGAGATTGAATTTCGGCAACGTCATGACATTTCTGTCACTTTGGATAGAGTGGAAAGCAGAGCATCCTGTATTGGGCAAACACACAACCTTCACATTGTCTTGCAAAAATGCTTCCTAACAAGCACGGCACCTAAAGTTTAAACTCCACTTCATTAAGTTTAAATAAGATTACATTTCCGCTCCATGTAACTGGCATCTGTTCCAGTGTTTTTAACAAAAAAAATGAATTTAATAAAATAATTAGTTATGAGGATTAAAACTGTCAAATTCCACACAATTTGCCGTCTTTTAAGCCGATTTAATCTTAGTCACAGACGAGTGCTTATCACGGTCTATAAGCATCTGCGCAGGGTGTATCTAACTGGAACTCAGCATGCATTACTCTTTTAATGAATGAGGGAGAACATCTGGGAACAGCATGACTATTATTATTCATTAACATAGAATTTAACACTGATTGACCCTCAGGTGCGCGTGCCGAACACTGATCGGCGCTTTACCAGTAGGATCACAGAGAACCACGTTAGAAAGTGACTTTTAAGATAGAACCCACTCGTTTATTATAATAATAATAATTATTATTATTATTATTATTATTATTATTATTATTATTATGATAGTTTAGAGTTTACAGCAAGTAGAAAACATCTCTGGAAAAGCTTAATGTCAGTCTATATATTCATGGTTAAGCGAGTCTTCTACGCACTAATAGAGATTGATGGTATTAGATCAACAGAGTTTAAACTGTTAACGATTTTGCAAAACTGAACACACGGTGTGACTTTACTGCACCTGCACACTTTTCTCCCTAGGGGGCGCCTAATCGCAGCTGCAACATCTTAAGGAAAACCGGTATTACCTGGCAAATTTTCAAGAACATATACATTTTCTTTACCATAATTGTTGTTGTTTTGTAATTGTTAATATTATTGATTGAAAAAAAAAGCCCCCCTTTTAAAAATACTGAAGCTATACATGTGAAATGTAGCCTGTTCAGGGATGCTAGTTGTCGTGCATTGTTCTGTGCTGCACTAAAAGACTCTTGCTACATGCTACAGTACGTTTAAAAAAAGATGTATCTATATACAATATACGGTATGCAAACATTTTAAATATTATATTTAGACAAGATTATAGGAACAGACACCAGTGTTTCCCGGCTTCTTTTTCCGGCTCGCTGCACAGTTTTCTGCGTGTAGAGGAACGCCGTGATTGTCTTTTTATCCCTCTGGGAGATTTTCGCCGAGCTCCGGCGTAATTAAGGCCTGGATTTCACCACACTTTTCTTTTTTTTTTTTCAGCCTTTTGAGCTTTGAGACTATTAAAATAAGGATTCTGCCTGGATATTTATTTTTTCCCTTCTCACGAGGCGCAAAGTAAAACAAAGAACTGTACATCAGAGGGAAGTCAGAAGAACTTCCTGTTCGGCGAATACCTCTAAAGATGAAACTTTCATTTTCACAGAACCAGAAACATCGATCGTAGTCTTCATATACAGTAGATCATCGCAGATCACTGGGGTTTTTATTGTTCTTCAGGGCAGATACAGGAGCACGAGGTTCATTCTGACTTCACACTGTGGAGTTTGCAGATGATTTAATATTCAGGAAATGAGTTGATGAGTCCATATTTAAAGTGAAAGCTGTTTTTATCAGTGGTGTCACCAGTATGTTTTTGTTGTTGTTGTTGTTGTGGTGGTGGTGGGTGAGGGCAGACCAGGGGGACTAGGACTAGGACTATACTTGTAGTCAAATACAACAGTAAAAAAAAAAATTCGTAAGTCTAGCATAGAAGTATGAATATAATTTTCTTCTTGAAACTTGAGCTTTAGCCGTCATTAAAACCTCACGTCCACGACACTTTGACTCACATGGAGTCGTCTGCATGCACTACACGCACACGCTGCTGTTTTTATAGTCATTTATTTTTGCCTCTTCTTTGGTGTTTTACCTACGATATTGTGGTAATTTGTACTTGTGAAGCTTTATTAACTGAAATTCGAGGAAAAGCAGCAAATCGCACGGTTTCGACTACAGGCATGTATTTTGTTTTTGTTCCTGCTGGGGTTTTTATGGTTGTTGATTTTGTCTAACTTTCCGGAGGTCACACCACGAAAGAAGTGACACTGTGTTACCGCACCAGTGATGCCACCGCAAATGATGTTTCCGAAGGCGATCTAAATGTGGGTTTTTTTTTTCCCCGCTTGCCTCTAAGTAGTTTTAGCTCTTCTGCTGTTTTCTCGCAAATTGCTCTTGCGGTTTAGAAATCCACTCCCTAAACAATTCGAGATTGTTTTTACAAAGTCCCCAGTTCTTTAAAGCTAAATAGCTTCTTGTTTACGGTATAAGAGAGCTGTTTTCCTGATTGACTCGACTGCTCACACCA
The DNA here is from genome assembly GCA_030014305.1 of Clarias laeviceps. NCBI lineage: Eukaryota > Metazoa > Chordata > Actinopteri > Siluriformes > Clariidae > Clarias > Clarias laeviceps. The sequence continues at coordinate 25,790,070 of JAQMYJ010000009.1, forward strand.
TTTTCCTCTTTCTACTTTCCGTGCTTAAGACTTAAAAACGGTCTGCATGCGTTTCATTTATTGAGTCATTAAAGAATAATCTTTAAAGATAGATGGTCCGGGTTTTTTTTTCAAGTCTGTTTCAAATCAAAATTGAGACGCATCTTACACTGGAGGAAACTTGCCAAGAAAGGGGAGAAGATACAAACTCCACACAGAGGCTGGACTCGAACCCTCAACTCTGGAGGTGTGAGGCCACAGCGCTAACCAGGACGCCACCACGTCATTATAATAACAACAGTTCCTTTTTTTTTGGGGGGGGGGGGGGGGTTAGATGTGTGCATGATGTCATTTTATAATCCCACTATTACTGTTACTTCCTCAAAGAGTCTGGTTCACCAGTGGAATTATATCGTACCTGCCTGCTGGGTTTAATTACTAATTGGTGGTTAAAATTGAGCTGTTGAACTATAAAAAATATGACTAATTTCCTCTTAAAGTGCACGTCTTTGTCGTTAAGCATTCTGATTGTTAACTTCAACATTCAGAATAGAAATGAGTGGTTTAGTGCTTCGTACTGTCAACTCATATGTCCAGGGTTGGGGGTTCGAATCTCAAGTCCTGTCTGAGTGTGGAGAGTTTGTTTGTGTTGCATTTTTTCCATTTGTTTTTTGACAAATGCATTCCTTTCTTCTTTTTAAAAAACATCTGAATCATTGGCGCAGTGATGGTGCAATGAATCCAACTATGTATAGTTGCCATTTAAAAAGTAAAATTTTTTATGACCTCGGATTGATCTTGCATCCATTTGAAATCACTCTTGACTTGGGCTCGAACCCATATGATGATGATGAAAGGATGATGGTGGTAATTGCATCCTGCAGCACCACAAGAGCAATGCAACACGTTCCCATCTTAACGCTCGACCTTCTTTGTCCTGGAAGCTTTGTATCATGTAAGCAGCACTGACTACTCAATCAGATTCTAGCTGAGAAACGGTTCGGAGAACGTACAGGACCGCGGTCATTCTGATGTCATTTTGGAACGTATATCCTACGTTACCCTACATCACATGTTCTCATATGGAATGAAGTATAAATACTACGTCTTTCCAAAGAACATTAATGGTGGGGGAATTTAAATCCATGCTTAAAGTGCAGCTTGGTCCTTATTACACCTGAGATGAAATGATTACAGGAATATCAGGGAAGGAAGAAAAGAGGACTCTCCATTACTTCCAATAATGTAGAAATCCTGTGCTGAGCTCCGGGGTAATTGAGAGAGACATTTTTTATTTATTTTTTGGTTCATACTCCAAATTGGTATTCAGGCCAGTTTTTTATGTAATCTATTTAAGATAAAGCGTTCGCAAGGCAAGGCAAGGTCACTCTGCCCAGATCGAACGGCTTTCATTCGTTCACCTGCATTTTAATTATTATTTCCAAGAGGAATCTCAGACAAGCATGGCGATGTACTGCGTTCCTCCTCAGGGGTCCATTTCACTCGTACACCATCCTCTGTTTTATCAAAAGCGACCATGCATGCTTGCACTTTGACACTTTGACACAGTAATTAACCTTAACGTAATTAATTGCTCTGTTCGCTACAGGAGTGTGTTGGTGTTGGGAAACACGTGGCGCTTTGTGTCGTGCTAATCAGCTTTTTTTATTCCTCTCTTCTTCTTTCTTTTCCTTTCTAGAATGAATACGTGTGTCCCAGACCGCTGCCCCGAGCCTGGATCGGAGACATTCCCACAATCCACTAGCCGGACTTCTATCTCCAGTTTATCGATTTCAACAGGGTTCCTGTAAAGAATATCCATCGCATCGCATCGCATCGCACTTCGGCCATTCCCTTTCGTTCGGATTGCAGGATTGTATCAGAGGAGCGATCGAGAGAGAGAGTTGTCGTTTCCCAGAATCCCTTGCTGTGAAAGCATTTTGTATTATAATGCTCGAGACAGAGTTTTTGCAACAACAAGTAGGAAAAAAACAAAACACATTTCTTTTAATCGCCTGCTGTTTTTTTTAGGAGCTTCCCCACTACACCTTTGTGATGATGGACCTCTGAAGGGCAGCGTGGACGTGGACAGGGACGTGGAAGGCTTCAGCGGTGCCTTTTGTGCATTTTGTTCTCGTCCCTTTTTATCCAGCAGGAATAAACGATTCGGAATCAAACGCGAGACTAATGAGTCAGGAACGAGGAGATCATCTCCTGGATTTTCCTCCGTAATCTTCTTCATTATCAGTTTAAAGATTAAAAAGAAGGGATTTAATTCACATTTTGTTTAGTTTTTCCCAGTCAGACTTGTCCCATGCTATTTAACAATCTGGCGTGCGAGCAGGACGTCGGCTTTGCGACGGATCTTCGTACGCGATTTCTCATTGGTTGAACACGCAGTCTCGTTTGTTTACAACCTCAGCATGAACACGGAGGGTCTCGAACACTGACTGCAAACCAACGTGTGTTTGTGTGTGCGTGTGTGTGTGTGTGTGTGTGTGTACATACTTACTTATGGGACAAAGACGTGTGCATGAGATTCGGGTGTCAACATTGTTGAAAGAACTTTATTGTTGATTTTTTTTTGCCTTCTTTACACTGTAAAACGTTTCTCCCTGCGTTTACACGAGCAAGCGACCGAGCGACATCATGTCCTTTAAGTTTATTATATAATTCATTTGAGTGTTTACTAAATTAATGCAGATTATATTTGGCTCTGTAAACACCCCACGCCTGGTTTACGTTTTAAGCAAATTACGGTAAAAAAAACCAAACTTAAATATAATAATATGTTTTAATTATATAAAGAAAATCTAATTAACTTTATATTTAAACACATAAGTTACAGGGTTATTAGGCTTGTCATAATGCATTACAATAATATTGACTTTGTATATGAAAACTAGACCAGAGATTTCTTTCTTTTAATTATCTTGAGTTTCTTTTTTTCCTTTCAGTACTTTTTTCTGTTGTGCCACGAAAAACCCTGAAACCAAAAATTAATGAGTGAAATTCATGTTAAAGTGAACAAAAAAAAAATAATAATAATAATGAGAGAGTTTTTTTTTATCTAAAAACATTTATAAATTTTTTATATATATACAGTACTGTGCAGAAGTCTTGACCCCCCCCCCCATTCCTTCATATTTTACTTCCAAAGCGCCAGACTTTCTTGTATTTTGAGGAACATTTCTCGTGTTCAGTCCAGTCCCTGTACCTGATGACAGATGATCAGGCAGTGATCAGTTTACTGCTGATACTGAATGCTGAGTGGTTGGAACAGACGAGAGGGGAAATGAGGTCGCTGCTGAGGTTGGTATATAAACGTCCAGTCTTTAATTTGTATCTTTAGGCACTTTGCAGCCGGTCACAGTGAAAGAAGTTTCCCATTTCTTTAATTTAATCTACATCATTTAATTTTATTTGATTAAATTTAATATGAGGAAATGGCGGGGGCTCAAGACTTTTGCACAGGACTATTCATTCTACATTATAAAGGACGCCGTTCACATTTCAGCTTCATTTATAATTAGAGCCTAATAACGCTGAGCAGGAGATTTATTCACGACTGCACTGATGAATGATGACAGCGGTGTGTTAACCTTGTCGCTTGCTTGTATGAACACAGGGTTGTGTGTGTATGTGTGTGTGCGTGTGCGTGTTTTTTTTGCTTACGCTGCCGTTTTTTTACCCTCCACTCGATCTTCGCTCGTCCTCTTCCAAGTCCTTTGTCATTTCTTCTTTCTGAAACGAACTTTAAAGTTTTGCCGCCAACATGTTGCTGTTTTCTAACAATGTCGGAATCAATGGTGAGAAATACGCGCTGGTCAAAATGGAAATGAGTATTGATGAGTTGAAATAAATTGCTAAAAACAGAGTTACAGAAACGAGGGAAAAATCTGTAAAGTAAGGCGAAAATAAATGAGGAAAATGGATCTTTTTCTCCTGTAAAGGACTTAAAGATCTGATTTGTTGTTTAAAAAATATACAGCTATTTAATAAAAAATCATGAAGGTCCAACATGAGTGAATAACAACAACTTTTTAATTCTGCACCATTAATATTTCATTCATCGTGATAAATTCAACATATTAATTTCACTTTACATGTTTTTTTTTTTTTTTTTTTACTATTGCTGTGTTTTCAATCTGAGGCTGAAAATAAACACTTAGGAAACACATCCGATCGTTGTTAAACAAACTGTTTTTCCCATCAACTTGTTGTCACTTTGCTAATCACAACCAACGGTAAATAAATCTATAAAACTCTGTGAAAATATTTTTCTTTCTTGAAGACGTGCTTTCAGCTACGGTGAATAATTCAGGTAAATGCATGTGATTGGTTCTAACAGCGGATCTGATCCAGACGCACAGCGTTAGAAAATATTCTAAAGGAACAGCACGTCCAAGGTATGCACATAAAACACTATTTGTCATTTAATTTAAAGCATTTCAGAGACATCAAAGCAACTGCATTTAGCAACTTTTAAAGGAATAAGAACACTTTGTCCTCCAGGAACAAAAACACTATGAGGAGCCTAAAATATTTAGGCTTCTACTCTTTTAGAAGCATAAGATCCCTGCCAAGTAGAACATTGATAATCTTTTTCATTTATATATATATTTTTATAAATAAATAGCATAATTTTATGTAGGAGCAATAAATCTTTCAAGAAGAACACTTTTATTAGCATAAAAACTCTTTAGATAGAGCATTTAGAAACTTTAGACCTGCAATCAAAACCCATTTAAGTTCATAAGAACCCTTTATGTTTCAGGTGAAACCATTTTACAACACTTAAAATATTAATCTATCCAAGTAGAATATCTTTAAATAGATCTTTCAAATGATGGAGTTTTCTGTTTTGAAGTTTTCACAGAAGGAGTCTCCAATATCAGTAGGTGAAACTTACTTTTTTTCTTTTCTTTTTTTTTTCTCCTGAAATTTTCAGGAAAAAAGGAGGTTATTCGTTTTGCAGTTTATCAATAATGGGTAAATCTGCCTTGTTTTTAAGAGAGAGAGAGAACAAAAGCCAGTGAGATGGGAATGATCACTTACAGCAACTATAATTTACCTGAGAAAAGAAGAAAGGATTTTTTTAAGGTAACAAAAATTGTGCTTTTTAGTATTTGTGCTGTATTTCTGTTGTTCTTTTTATTATTGATTGGTTCATTATTCTTGTGGATCGGTTGTGTGGTATTTTTTGTGTGACATCACAGGGGGGTATTATTATTATTATTATTATTATTATTATTGCCAGCGCAGTAAGACTGCTGTTTAATGAGATAAGATAAATCTTTCTTAATAGTTGTTCAGCATGGTTTTATAACGCAGCGCTGACTATTTTTAAACAAAAACTGTCACACAAATTTTTAAAAAATATTGTAATTAAGTAAAGAAATGCACTGAAACGCTCTAGTATATTTTACTAAATAATGGAAAATGTCATGTTTCACTTCAATACATGGAACGGAGGCTCTGAAATATGTCTGTCAAGGAAAAAATATTTCCTAAAACCATCATCATGTGTCATTTCCACCCATCAGTGTGTGACAGGGATATTATACCCTCCGGGTGATATTCGGTAGCGAAGGAGAGACATGATCGTCCACGTCTCTGACAAATTCCTAACAGCACCCCGGATCATCCGTGTCTCGTCACGTAACACGTGTTTCTGAATCTCGGTCTCGTCTCTAAGAGTCTCTGTGGAAGTAAATTTTATTTATACAGCAAATAAACCCAACTAATGTTAAACTAGAGTGCTTTAAAACCTTATAACTGCAAGTCACACACACATAAAACAGATTAATGTAATCACAGGCTGTTACACATTCAGCTATTTCCAGCTACTGTCTACAAATATGGTCAGTTCCATAATTATTGACACCCTCTCCCAAAAGAACAGAAACAGCCATGTAAAATAGATTCGTGCCATGGGGTAATATTTTCTGATTTTCGTATAGTTTCTTTTAAACGCAAAGTTTCCTATATACAGTAATGCTGTTCCAAAAGTATTGACACTCTCTACAGTTAATTTCTAGTGTAAGACCCATGGCAGAATAAAAGGTTGGACGCTTTACACTGGACACTTTTATACTCTTACCGTATCTTTGTACTAAAGTGTGACAGTAGTTGGATTTAGACTTTACAGCATCATACTAAATTTGCACAGAAAATCTCGATTTAGATGCAGCGGTCATTGAAATCCAGAGCCTGAACTGCTTGCTGAGAAACCTGTATTGATTTGGATTTGTGTTTGGTCTTGTTATCGTATTGAAAGATTGACTGAGCTGTAACCTCCTAGCAGAGGCAACCAGGTTTAAATCTAAAACAACCTGCTACTTCATAGAATTCCGTAATACTTTCATTCTGCACTGAGCTACTAGTCGCAAGGCATCAGGGATCCAGGATAATTCTTTAAAATAAAAATTAATTGCTATGAAGATTGGTGTCGTCTGACAATAACAAATAATTCCATGTTTAGACACAATAATACTTAAAAAACTCATAAACCCTGAAAAGTAACTCACAGTGCTTTCACAATTCTACTTGTTTGAACTGTTTATTTACAGTCCTGTGCAAAAGTCTTGAGCCACCACTAATTCCTTCATATTGAATGAAATTAAATGATTTAGATTACATTAAATAAATGGTAACAAAAGTTTTACTGTGAAAGGCAAAGTGCCTAAAAATATATTTTTTTAATTGTTTGTTTCCGTACCAACCTGAGCAACAACATCATTTCCCCTCTTGTCTCTTCCAACGCACTCAGCATTCAGCATCAGCAGTAAACTAATCACCACCTGATCATCTGTCATCATCTGCACCTGTTCCTCACTGGTTCATGCCTTAAGTTAGATATGTTGTTTTTTAATGCTTGAATGAATCATAGGTCACTGTGTGGCTTAACAAACCAAAAACATTTCTCTGAAACTGCACAGGGAGACAAAGTCCTTCAGGAAACCTGGGGAACTATTCCTCAAAACTACATAGACACAAAACACAAGACAGTTTAGAGCTTTTGGAGCAAAATATGAAGAAATAAGGGGGATCAAGACTTTTGCACAGTATGGTACAGAGTCAGCCCAAAAATGTACACACTTCAGGAAAAGAAAAATAGTAAGATGTATATTATATTAATAAGGTTATCATATTATTATTATTATTATAAATGTAAAATATTTATAAAAGTTTTATTTTCCAGAAGGTTTTTTTTGCCAGACTCTGTGTACGTATACAGTATATACACACAGAGACATATGTCTATATACTCTATGGCATCCATATGGTATATATTTTCTTAAATTGTTTGAATGTGTATAGTTTCATTTAAAATGTCTCACTATATGTGATGAATAAATCATTCTGTGTCATAAACTTATAGGAAAAACAACGCGGTCATTTGATAAAAGTAGAGTTATTGTTAGCATGCCAAGGTGGATTATTTTCTCATCCTGGTGTTTCATTGCACTTACAACAGCAGTTTACCAAATTCTATATTTATTAACTACAAAAACAAAAAAGCTTTATCCCGAAAAAAAAAAGGCATTATATTACAGAACATATAATACATGTATGCGTATAATAAAAACATATAATACATGTATTTTCACTCTTAGAGTCAATAAGGTGACAAAAAAAAACACCCATCTTGTGGTGTTAGGTGTAAACTCCTCTGTCCTGAAGATAGACAATGTACGGTTCAGCTTCACCTCTGACTGCTTACCAAGGCCTGACACTGGAGACTCCTTTCATAAATGTCCAAGTAATCTCTCCGTACAGAAAACTTCACCACTTCAGCGAATTTTTTTAATCATGATTATGTAGAGCATCTGCCGTCCTCTGAATGAGTCATTATATAAGGTTCCATTATATTGTGTTTTTTTTCCTTAAGGCATTCCTCCAAGAATACATTTTACCTTCAGGATTATTCTTCAGCCAGACGACTCGGTTTGCTCTGATGAATTTTAGGGCGCTTCTGCGGATGATAACAATTAACCGAGTAATTAAAGGGGACAGAAGGCAAGGAACGACATCATTAACCGAACCAGTTCTGCGGCTCATCAGGACACGATTGCTGATTGCTCCATCAGAACTAATGTTCACTTTTGTAACAGGCTCAATTCACACAGCAAAACAAAGAGAAAGGACACGAGCTCCTGGAAGATTTAAGTTTTTTTTAGACTTGTAGTAATACTTGTAGACTTGTTTTTTTAGTAATGTGTTGCTGGGCTCCCTGCAGTGACAAAACTTATAAAAGGCTTTATAATTATTCAAATGAACTAAAGATACGAGCACAGGGTGGGGACAAATAAACTCTTCTCCTCCTTGCGCAAGAATTACAATAGAGGTAATTATCTTTCACAATTTTTTTTTGTGTATGGCCCTTTGATTCTATTCTATGTTTTACATTTACAGAATTGTTTTTCCTTTCTTTCCTTTATTCTGTTAAAAAGTGTTTGATAATTGTTAACATTGTAGAAAGAAAGAAAGAAAGAAAGAAAGAAAGAAAGAAAGAAAGAAAAAAAGAGAAGGGCTTGTATTTTAATAAGGAATTTGACCAAAGCGCTCCAGACATCAGGTGTTTCTTCCACGCTTTTGAAAGTGAATGAATAACTCTAATGTTCTCAATAATGGTTTGAAAAAATCTTGTTCCTGAAACTGCTCAAAGAAAAAAAATATTTAATCCTGCTTATGAACCTCCTCCATCACGTGTTCAGTTCTGACTCTGCATGTTAAGCAAATTTACGTAAGTGGCTTTTGGAGGGAAAAAACCCACACGGCTGCCTCTCGTCGTCAATGCTCGTAAATCCTCCGCCGCCGCAGTCCCTGAGCCTCTCCAGATGAAGTGTGCGATATGAAAACAGATGTGCGGGGTGACTCTGAATGAGATAAGGCGAGTGAGCGCGAAGAGGCAGAGAGCCGTGTGTGTGGGGTCTAGATCAGCCTGAATAGAGTCCCGTTGATTAGCGCTCACAGCTCTGCTAATTAATGCCACACGTTTCAGTTTTCTTGAAATAAAAAAAGAGGCTAACGCTTTCCTGCAGCTTTGCTTTGCATCTGGTAATCCTGAATCATCACGCTATCAAATCCCGGCTCCAGATGGCTAATCAACACCTCGCTTCCTGGGGTGTTTTTCATATATAAACACATATTTCCTCATGGTGACAATAATCAATAAGAATCCATATATTAAATTAAAGTCAACAGAAGGATGGCCATTGTTAATTACCCCTAATTTTGCTTTTAACTTCTCCTTATTATCATACACTAGAGAGAATTCAGAAATGGCAATTAACCTAATCTGCACATCTTGGGACTGTAGGAGAAAACAGGAGTACCCAGAGGAAACCCACCAAGCATGGGGATAACATGCAAACTCTACGCACACAGAATGGAGGTGACATTTGAACCCTGACCCTGAAGGTATGAGCATGTATAGCTGCTGTAAAGGCAGTAAAACAAGAATAAATGTAGATGTAAGGTGAAAAAAAAACCTTACATCTACAAAAGGTTGTTGTTTTTATTGATTCCAGCCTATTATTATTATTATTATTATTATTATAACTATCCACACTGCATTGGCTCCCAGTCATTTTTTTTATTGATTCAAAAATTTTACTACTGACCTAGAAAGTACTAAATGGTCTCACATCACAGTACCCGAGTAAACTATTATTATTCTACGATCCACCTCGCCTGCTTTGTTCAAAAGGTGCAGGCTATTTTTTAGTACCTCGAATAAGTGAAGGCTACAACAGGAGACAACAGACAATAGAAGGGAATTATTTCTAATTGCACTGAAGTGAAGAGGGTCTCTTTTGAGTCTTTTTTCCTCTAAAGGTTTCTTCCTCATGTTGTTTCAGGAGATTTTCCTTGCCATCATCGCCTCTGGCTTTCTCATTGGGGATAAATTTGAAATTAGATCCAGGATTTATACATTTACCCAAATCTGCTTTGTGGTAATGTCCATAATTAGATTAAATAGAATTTTATAACCGTCAATATTTGTATAAAGAAAAAAAAGAAACCCTACACAATGTCTCTACATTAAAGCCCTTTTCGTATACATACAGGACTAAAAGTCTCGTAGAGAGTGATTCTGGTGAGAGAATGGTCATTCATGGTTGTGTCCTAGAATAGGTGTTACATCATGGGCACATGGATTTGAGGAGAGCTTTGATGAGAACAAGCAGTTCTCTGTTGGTGTATATCTGCCAATATCCTAGTTTTGTGCACAGCAAGAATTGAGGCACACTCACACGAGAATGAGTGCTCGATGAGAAGCCTGTAACTATAAAGAAAGGTTGGCGAGAGTGTCATGAGCGAGGCGTGAGAGAATGATGCAAGTACTGCATGTGCCCCATGACCCCTGAAGGGGGTTCTTGCCAACGCTTTCCTTGATCTCGCTAACTCTCTCCTGGATTATGTAGATCACTCACCAATGCTCTCATCATTCTCCTCAATCTTGTAGAGAGAACTCTTTCTCGCTGAACCCATAGGACTGCTCTTCATTCTCCTCAGTCACTCCTCAGTCTCGCTGTCGCTATGCTGCATCCATGAGAACCAGTAGAGCCCCCCAGTGACTCTGGAGTGAGCCTCGGGAGCGAATTTACAAGTGCCGGGAGAGCACTACGAGCTAAATGTATTGATTTTTTTTTTCATGTGAAAAGGTCTAATAATTCTGTAGCTCTTTGCAGAGATTGGCGAAATTGAAGAGAGGCTTGGGGAGAGAGCCCAGGCGTCCCAGGAAATCTCCAGGAGTACGCCAATTTTCTTGTCAAAAACACTCTAGGCCAGATTTGGCATCTGGCTCCTGTATGTATGAAAGGGTTATAAAGTGGATTTTCCCAAAACACCTAACAGCACAAGAAGCAAAATTAAATGTTAAAGTGAGCTTTACATTAAACATGCTCTTTCGTTCTCTCTCAGAAAGATCTCAGCCTTACAATGCTTTTCCCTAGAACTCTTTACGAACAGTAAGAACCTGTAACTGTGCAGCAGACACTTTCCTCAGAAAGGAGTCAGATTGTATGATGAAAGCAATGATTTAAACAGAATACAGCTAATCATCTCCCACTTAACGGACCATAAATCTTGGAGCATTCTGAGATTTGAACCTACAACCGTCTGGACCTGGCAGAGCACCATGTTTAATCAAGCAGTCGGTTTATGATGTATTATTTTCACTTATGATTGTTTCATTATCTAGAGATGATTAAGCACAGCCATGACCGAAAGGCAACTATGCAAATATAGCACTTTTGGTGTATTATTAAAATTCCACTTATATTTACACACTGCTCCTCACTGTGATTTCAGATCAGATCTTTTGCTTAGTGTAGCATTTTACTTTAATTCCCCTAGACACAATCCTGACAAAACCTGAGTGAGCAGAAGTGTACTGAAAATATGTACCTCTGAAGTTGCTCATAGAATAAACAACCAAAAAAAAAAACCCTTGCTGTTTTATGGTATCTAAGGCTGTGTTTTAAAAAAAATTCCTTTTTGTTCATTCAGTGAATCAATAATTTATGTTTAACATTTACAATCTATATGACATTAATATTTAGGTGTTTGAGTAAATAATATAGTGAATGTCTAATTTAATAGGCATGTAGTTAATAATAATTGAATCTTTAGGCAACATATCTAATGTCTATTTAATTTTTCATATGCGTAATGGCGTATTTGTATTCAGGAGCTGTTGCTAATATGTGAAAGATTTAGTCTGTGCTACTTAATTATAACTATAAAGAATTGAATACGTTTCAGTTTCTTTATGGTTCTTTGGGAGAAATGAACCCTTCATGTCATGCTTTAATAGGAAAATAATTAACCAACTGCACAGTCTGATTAAACAGTGTCTAGAATGTGACCGTTTTCCTTTAACTTTAAACTTTTACCAAAAGCTTTATTCCTCTTACATCACAGCAATTTGTACTTTTTTATGTCTGTTAAATGTAACATCATGAAACGTCTGTGAAACAAGATAGATCCTGTTCTTACTTTCTAATACGAAGCGTCTGCACTTCCACTGAGCTAAATCAGAGTCGTTATCTTCCAAAGTCACCGTGTATTTCGGCTGGTTCCCTTACAACTAGTTCTGAAAAAAGAAAAGGGATAAATTTGTACTAAATACACAGCGACTTTGAAAAGATCCCAACTCGGTTTAGCTCAGTGGGACTGCAGAGTCTTCATATGAGTCTCAGTTGTACTTTGGAATGCATTTTTGAACGGAACAAAGGTTCAAAATTACTTTTACTTACGTTCACAATACTCACATTCCAGTTGACAAACTTCAAGGTCGGTGTGCAGAGCAGAAACTTATAACAACCCAGGCCTATGGTAGTGTCCTTATATGTCTGCTCTTCAAACTATCCCTTTAATAAGTAAAAAAAAGAAACACGCACAGCAGCTCATGTTACAAAGACACAACAGAGTGTAAACTCCTCTCCTAAAGATGCCAGTAAACTGTAAAGTTTTACTTTAAGCTTTACTGTAACAAATCCCTGACACTGGAAACTCCTTCCATGCATGTTACATAATTGTCTCCTTACAGAAATCTTCACCATATCAATGATCATGTTTTTAAATCTGAGCGTCCACTGTACAAGTCTCAGTGAATGAGCTGTTTAAAAATGATAAGGTGTTGTGCATGAACATGTGCATGAATATAACAATTTTTTCCCCCCATATTTATAGCAAGTATGCATCAAATTTAATATCAAACTGTGTTTATTGTACATTTTCCGTTGCTGCGGTTATTAAACTGCACAAATTAGGATTAGATCACATGGTAAGTTGGTATTTTGGGTTTAAAGCACATTTTAATGGCATCCCATTTAACAGTCAACTCTCTCTCAGCTTAAAGAACCCGAGGCGTTTTACAGCGCCGTGTTTATTTATGAGCTTAAACAATCTGTAATAACGTGCAAGCATTTCTATCGTTTGTGTTCCTCTTTCCTGAGCTTCTCACACATATTGAGGTTTTGCTGAAACAACATCAAACACTCAGGTGTAGAGCTAACGCCCACATGCTAGTTTATGGAGCGCTGCGCACAAGTTACAAGCGTTTACATTTCAGACAAGCTGTGCATGAAGTCCTCAGGTAACTGCAGTATAACGGAATAACACGGCAAGCTGAAAGACAAGGCTCATGTTGTAGTGGTGTGTTGTGTAGTGTTTTGTATTGTAGTAAATTGTAGTGTTGTTTAGTGTAGTGTGTCGTGTTGTGTTTTGCTGTGTTGTGTTGTGCAGTGTAGTAAAGTGTAGTAAATTATATTGAAGGAAACTGTAGTGAAGTTTAGTGTAGTGTAATGAAATTAAGTGTAGTGAAGTGTAGTGTTGTGTAGTGTAGTGTAGTAAAATTACTGTTAAAATAAAAGTCTCTCAATTACGCAGCTTTAATTGATCCCTTATCATTTTTAAATAAACATATTACATTTAATATTAATTATTGTAGCAGAACAATACAATTACTAAGAATCCAAATACAAGGAAATCATTTTTTATTCATCTAAAATTGCTGTCTGTATGTGTGTATGCGTGTGCGTAGGCATTTTTCCATGTACTTCAAGCATTTCCATGGAAACTGCTAAGCTGCTAAACTTATTTATTTAACGGAACTCAAGCCTAGGCAATTATTCACACCGGACGCCCTTACTGCACCGTTTAATTTATTCTGCTCTAACAATCATCATAAGCTGTGTGAAATGTTAGGGGGAAAGCGGAAAAAAATTCCAAGAATCCATGTACTGTAAGGAGGTTAAAGAATGGCCGCTTTGATGCACTCTGGACGAGCAGAACTGTTTGCCCTTCATCATTAAAGACAGAGAAATATATCTGACCCTGATTCATAAACATTTCATGCTTCTCATTTGTTAGCTGGAAGTGTTAGCCTTAATGCAAAGTGGTGCTTCAAGTGAAACCTAGTGTAGAAAAAAACACAAGAATGACCTTGAAAGCATAATCTTATCCATTTATTTATTTATTTATTTACACCATGTGATGATGTTTGTTCCAGTTTCAGCATCCATATCTGCATGTTTATGTGACAGTAACAGATCGTCTCTGCACCACACGGCACAGGTAGATTATATTAAGATATCACGATGGATAAAAAATATATATACTGGTAACCATAGAAACATGACCTAAAATTATGTACTAAGTAAGAAGTATGCATTTTGTGCCATGGCTGAAACAGACATCAACTCATCTTGACCGATGATAGTGATGCATGAGGCCTGTTTAAGCCTGTGCTGACTTATCAGGTAAATTGTATTCCGTATCTGGAAGTTTACTTTAATGTTTTAGTTAAGTACATATTTCATGCATCTGTACTTTTCTTGAGAGGTTTTATTAGTGGCTACTTTTTATTTTTACTCCACTACATCCTACAGCAAAGTCTATACTTTTTACGTCACTACATTTCTGCATGGCATCATGTTACATAACCACAGTAGGGTGTAGTAATCGAAGTGGGCCGGTGAGGTCGGCTGCCATCACGAATGCTCCGACCTAATTTTCTTTGTTTTTGTATTTTAAGGTAATTTCCAGTAACTTTAAACCGGCAAACTCAGCACCATTGAGTACATTAGGTATGATAGAGACACCCTTGTTTCTATTGGTATACAATGTACTCACAATTCGACGTTTT
>JAQMYJ010000009.1:25825771-25848657 GCA_030014305.1 Clarias laeviceps
GCAACACAGAAAGATGTTCCCATAGCGTTTTCACGCAGCATCTCGTTCCCGCTTTTTCAGGGAACAGGGTTACAGCACAGTAACCCGAGACGATTTTTTTATTCAATAGGTCAATCAGGCCTGGGTGTGGCAAGTGTGGCGTGTTTACTTTTTCACATAGGGCAAGTATGTTTGGACAACTTTTTTCTCTTAACATCATTTAAAAACTGCTTTTTGTGGGTTATCTTACTGTAATATTAAAATTTGTTTGATGATCCCAGTCATTTAAGTGTGACAAATATGCAAAAAGAAAAAATTATCAGGAAGGGGGAAAATATTTTAACTATAAGCTTTAACTATAAAAAAAAAAAAAAAAACAGTATCTTTATAAAAGTAAAAATGCTCACTATACATTCCTCTGTATGCAGTAAGTGCAGGTCTTTTATTAAGACGTTTCAATCGGCGGTTCAATCAAACCAAAGAAACAATCAATCAAACAGATATTCACCCATTTTTCATGCTTTCCCATTTTAAAATTCTTTTTCCTAACTTAAAAATTTTCTTTCTATTTTAAGGATGATTTAAGAGTCTCAAAACAAATGTTGAAATTTTTTAATTTTGTTCTGCTCTAATTTCTGCTCATTCTGCTTTTTAAATGTGCTTCTCTTTACTTTTGCATTTTCCACTTTTTTAAGATTGTATTTAATATATAAATAAATAAAGAAAAATAACTTGTAAAACAATTTGTATTTATTAAAATGTAAGTTAATCACATTAAGTGATGGAAATATTTTTGAGAGCCAATCAGGTTCCAGTATGCAAATGAAGGCCATATATACTGTGTATATATATATCACAGTATAATATATATTATGGTAAAGTCTAGATGCATATTCAGAGCTTGTCTTCAGTTTTTTTTTATATTGGAACTACAGCATCAATTATTATTTAATTGTATTTATAAATTTGGATTTTCACAACCATTCTAAATGAAATGAACCATTAATGCCATCAGTGCAAATTACAAATTCGAGTCACGTGGTATGATGTGATGTAACTAGCTTTACTGGAACAGGAATAAACTCTGCATGACTTTTTCCTGTGTTTCTATTTTTTTCGGTCTGGTTCATCCCCGCGCTCACTGTTTATACTTCAGGCGATTTGAGTTTGTATGTCAGGACTCGACAACTCGTGAAACGCTTAAGGCATAGTTCTACACAGGCTGCCCTTCACCTGGGATGTGGTTGCGTGAGGATCCCTGGCATATTAGAGCAGGTTTGGGTAGGTTCTCTTCCCGTTGGGCTTCAGCAAACAGTAGACACAGCAGGAGGACGACGGCCAAGTGTGTGCTGGCTCTTCAAACCGAGCAGGAAAAAAAAACATGTGATGTCCCATGTGATGTGCCCTGCATCGAGCTCTGTTTTATTGAGTCCTGCATCCTCATTTTATTTATGCCTCAATTTGCTTGCATCCTTCTTACTAATTAGGAGTTAAACAAAATCCACAAAACAAGTTCTCTCTTACAGTACTATACAAAAGTTGTGACCCCCTCCCATTTCTTCAAATTCTATTAAATTAAATAACGTAGATTAAATTAAAGACATAGGAACAAATGTTTTATGGCAACAGGCTGCAAAGCGCCTTAATTTCCCCTCTGTTCTGATCATCTATCATCATCTGCACCTGTTTCTCACTGGTTCAGGCCTTAAATTAGATGTTTGAATGATTTATAAATCACTGTGTGGCGTAACAAACAAGAAACATTCCTCTGAAACTGCTCAGATACAGGGACTGAAAATGAGAGACAAAACAGTTATTCAGGAAGCCTGGAGAACTATTCATCAAGACTACATAAAAAATATAAGAAGTCTTGAGCTTTGAAGGTAAAATATGATGAAATGAGGAAATCAATACTTTTGCACAGTTCTGTAGATCAGCAGCAGCTTTTAACAGCTTCTCTTTGTCTTTAATAAGACATAAAAAGTGTCATAAAGCACAAAGTATAAACTCACAGCTGCTCCTTTATAAAGCAGGAAATTCACAAATTCTTTACTGTTATAACGCACTGACACTGGAGACTCCTTCCATACCAGAATTTTAAATTCTGTAAAGCCTCTTTGTGTTGAAAATGCTATACAAATAAAATTTAATTAAAACAATAATAAAAAATAAATAAAAAAGATTATACAAATTCATTTAAACCAAAGAAACAAAACAATGTGTTTGCACAATTCCTTTGTTTAATATGTTTTGCACTGTTCGAAAATGCCACGCCCCAATCCTTTAAAAACTTTAGGCTTTCTCACAACTTTCTCACTTTTTAAATCAATTGATCCTGCATGCTGTTTTGCACATCTTCCTAGATTATTTATGTCCTGAGTCCTGAATTAACTTTGAAACAATTACGTTAATAGTTTTTTTTAAATACTGAAAAAAAATAAAAATGCAAAGTTTAGGAATGTTATTATAAAATATTTCAAAAAAATATTTTTAAAATGCTCAGCTATTTAAAAAAGACTTAAATGAAATTGGAAATCGTTTTTGTTTTCAGTACATTTTTTGGTGGTGATCTGAAGATCAAAGTGTTTTGACACTGCAGACTCCTTCCATATATGGTAAATAGCTGTCTCCTTACATGAAACACAATATTTCCAAGTACATAAATTTTTTAATTTGGTTTCTCTCTCTCTCTCTCTTTCTAAATGTGCTCCTCCTATAAAAAAAAAAATGAAAAGGTTTTAAGACGAGTGCATTGGGATTTTTATCAAATTAATGAACACTATGTTGTGTGATCGAGTTATGCATGAATGTACGTCTGTCTCTTCAGTGTGTATGTAGGGCAAGGACGGATTACTGTGTGCTTTCAGTTTACGGATCAGAATATGGCAGAGAGCAGAGGAGTTTCTCCATCCTTCTTACTTTGATGAGATCTTTCTCCTCTTTGGGGATTTAATTCCATTATGGAAATGCATTACCTTGCAACATCAGTCTCTTCTCTGACACACTCACACACACACACACACACACACACACTTGGATCCTCTGTGGATTTGTCCGGTTAGGGTTGACGCCAAATGGGAGCCATTACAAACGGATTATGCTGCTGGACTCCCTGAAGGAACCATCACTGTGACCTCCAGGCCACTGGTTTGAGTCGCATTATGAATTTTTGCTTCATGTAACACACACACACACACACACACACACACACACGCCTCTATTTCCTCTTTTTACTAACTCTGTATTCTGCTCAGATACACACACAAACACACACACATGTCTATCCTTTAACCTCTGCACCATCCAAGAGTCACTAATGCACATTAGTGAGTCGAGGCACAGTGAAGGTCGCGGTATTCAGAGCACAATGCCACCTGCAAAGATTTAAAAGGCTGCCCAGTGCACACAGTGTGTTTGTGTGGGTGGATGTGGGTGGGGGAGCTCTGTACCTGCCACATGGTTTGCGGAGGCCGGGATGGTAGAACGTGAGCATTCCAGGAACCATGACGTTAACGGGACATCCTCCGTTATACTCCTGTTTAGCCCAGTCTTACAATAAACACAATATGCATCAATTATCCCTAGATCCAAAAGTATTAATGCACTTAGCGTATCTATAGTAACAGCTCTTTATATAACCAGATTGAGTTGAGTGTCAAACAGGTTTTACTGTCCTCCTTCTTGTATACATCAGAATGAAATCGTGTTTCTCCAGGACGAAGGTGAGGCACAATAACGATCCAGTAGCACACACACACACACACACAGTACACCGGGCTACATAAAGGTCCCGTATTTTATCATTTGATGCATTTTTTTTTCCCTTCAATCTCCCATTGTTTCATTCCCAAAAACATGCTGTTTTATTTTTATAACTTTTTTTTTTCCTGATTTTCTCCCTAATTTAGTCGTGTCCAATTCCTCCCCGTCACTAGGGGGCTCCACATTAAGGCTATTACTATCACGTGTTCCCTCCGAACCACGTGACGCCAGCCGAACACATCTTTTCGAACTGCTCGCTCACGCACCGTTGGGGGCGGAGTAACACACTCGGAGGACAGCGCTATCCGCTTATTCAGCGTGCGTGAGCTCACAGACGCCCCTGATTGGCTGTAGAGCCGTGATTAATGAGGGAGCGCTAAGTACCTCCCCTGTGAGAGAGCTCGACCAATCAGCTCTCTCTAGACCTCTGTTAGTAGCTGAAAATGAACTACAAGTAGAACTGAGCGGAGCTGAGCAACAAGCCGGGGGAGGGGCGATTCTTATATGAGATCAGATTAGGAGGAAATCTAATTGGCTAAAAATTTTTTTTTTTTTTTTTTTTTTTGCATAAGGGTGCTCTTTAATGTACAAAAACTAAAAGGGTATGGAAAAAAAAGAAATTCAAAATATACACAGGATTAGTAGTAAACAGGACAACACACTACTACTAGACAGGAAATGAAAAGTGCAACATTCATAGTTTTTTCATGTAATAAAAATCTTTAAAATCTCATTAACAAACAAAAATACAAATACATGATTTTTATCATTTTGAGTGACCAGTGTGAGTTGGGACAGAGGGAAAATAAGAGTGGAAATGTTTTAGAATATATAATTCCTGGTTTGTTTCCTGGGTGATGATACAGCCATGGCTAGCTAGAAGTCTAGACGGAGCAGATTCTCCAAGCTCTCTCGGGACGAGAAGGGGTGGCAAACTCCCACATCAATCATAGTGACACTCGCCAATCAAGGACACCTGTGAGCGCTTTTCCTCTGTTTATGTTACATGACCCACTAACAGTATGCAGTCGGCACCATTTCTGGTTGGTACAGTAGCTGTCACTGGTGGGTTAGTGCTCTAGCATATTCACTTTACACCGATTTGGACCATTTCACAATATGCAGGTGAACTGGTACCAGGACAGGGAAGTCATGATTGGGTACAAAATTGGGTCACCAAAGCCTTAGACTTTGCAATGTGAAAATTGTGTAAAAATTCATGCAATAATTATCTCTTCATGAGATATATTATCAGTCCAAATTACAAGGTTTTAGATCTTTCACCATCTATACTGTAGTTCTTATTATTATGAAACGTTTTCGGGAATCTGGAGAAATTCCAGTCCATGTACGGCGAGGCTGAGGTGTGTGTGTGTGTGTGTGTGTGATTTCACACCCTCAGATGGCACTGCATGAGAATCAGTCCTGCTAGCGTGATAAATACAGCCACGAGGGCTCTGGAAGAATTTGGAAAACTGTTGTCATGAAACACAAGAAATGCAACCTGTAACCCTGTTACACAAGGAGAAAGCCATACATCAAGTCCGTGGGCCAAAACATCAATTCCGAGGTCTCGGCCCTGAGCTCATCTCACATGCACCAGAAGATAATGGAAATGAGTTCTGTGGTCAGACGAGTCCACGGTTCAGCTTATTTTCAGGTAAAATGGATGTGAAGGTCTCCTTGTCAAAGACTAAACAGACCATTAAGACTATTATGGGGGAGCGGTGTAAAAGCCAACATCTGGCATGATATGACTTACATACACTGATCACTGATAACGTCATGACCTCTGACAAGACAAATTTACAATTCAAATTCAAATTTTTGTTTGTCACATACACAACCATACACAGTACGATATGCAGTGAAATGCTTACATGACTGTTTGTGACCTAAAAATAAATAAATGAAAAATAAGAGAGGCAAAATACCAATAGAAAAGAATGTAAAATATAAAAATCAATAATATATACCAATTTGTTACAATAAAATAAAATATAGTACTTCAGTAAAGTAAATAGTATTGATTATCTTCTAACAATGACACTCAGAAGTGGATGGGATATATTATGGAGCAATTGAATTTTTTTTCTCCCTGAAGTAGCTGCGTTGGAAGCAGAAAGTATAAGAGTATAAATGTAAGTGTAAGGATTTGAGACAAGGACTTTGACAAGGGCCAAATTGTGATGTCTAGAAAACTGGGTCAGAGCAACTCCAAAACTGAAGCTGTTATGAAATATGGAGGTCTGAAGTGATCAGCACATACCAAAATTGGTCCAAGAAAAGAAAATTGAAAAAGCAAAGGCACTAGTCTGTTGTATATGGGTTTGTGTAGCCACAGAGTTCCCATTCTGACCTGTTTACACCAATAAAAGCTCCTACAATGGGACCATGAAGGAACTGAAGAAGATGGCCTGATTTGATGAATTTTTCTTTTAAATCATGTGGTTGGTTGGCTGTGTGTGTGTGTGTGTGTGTGTGTGTGTGTGCGTGTGTCGCATTGCTGGGGAAGAGACGGCAAAAGGATGCACTATGGGAAGAAGGCGAGCCGGTGGAGGCAGGGTGATGATCTGGGTGATGTTCTGCTGCGAAACCTTAGTTCTTGTCCTTCATGTGGATGTTACTTTTTATGTCCTATCTATCTAAACACTTTTACAGGCCAAGTATCATGAAAATGGTGTTCGCTGATATCACTGGCCTCTTTCAGTAGTATAATGATCCCTGACACATTGCAAACATTGTTAAGGAACAGTCTGATGAACAGGACAGTTCAAGGTGGCGACTTCAGCTCCAGATCTCAATCTGATCAAGTGTCTGTGGGATGTGCTGGAAAATCAAGGCCCCTCCTCACAACCTACAAAACTAAAAGGATCTACTGATGACGGCTTGGTGCTAGAGACCACAAACACACCTTCACGGGTCTAGTCCAGGCCTTGATGAGTCAAAGCTGGGGGGACCTACTCAATATTAACAGAAGGTGGAAGGTAATAATGATGTGGCTGATCAGTGTATTTGTGTAGGTAACGTGAATTGTGAGACCTATGAAGAGTTTGACTGATTTCCTCAGGAAATCAAGAAGATAAAAACTGAGAGTTAGAAATTGATAGAGAATATTTTGTCCATGTTTCCTAATTCTCAAAACGGTTTTGGTTATGTCAGTGTGAATTTTGTGTGATTTTGCAAAACGCTACAACTCCACCTCCTACAGCTTTGACACAGTGGAAATCACAGAATTCACCCGTATAACATTGTGTAACCGAGTGTAAAGTAGCAGCAAAATGAAGTGCACATCTCTGTTGGAGAACAGATGATCAGTCCAGGTGAGGGCAGGAAGGCAGCAGGGTGGTGATTACTCCTATCAGGGATGAAGCTGTTCTGGAGTCTGGTGGTGGTAGCACATTCCATATTCCAGGTGAAGATTCGTCACCCACAGTGACGGTGCTATTATGCACACAGTAGGAGTGACAAAAGGTGTCGATTATGGGTAGAGGGACCACATTGATCATCTTGGTTGTCTTGACAACCCGCCGTTGGAGTTCCTAGACCAAACAGTGCGACAACTCGTCAAAACTCATTCTCTATCGTTCCTCTGTAGGAGATCCTGAGAAGGAGAGGTTGATGCTTTTGAACCTCTGCAGGAGGTGGAGATGCTGAGGTGTTCTCCTCTCCATGTAGGAGACCAGGAGAGAGCCTCTGTGATGCATATATTCACTGATATAATACTTGCATCGTATTTGTATTCATAATTAGTATGTTTAACTTTTTTACTAGAAATGTAACAATATTCATGTCAGTGATGCCTTAAATATCAGTAAATATCAATACCAAGCATTTTCAAAACAACATGGAGCAAAATACTGTACATCGACCAGCCAGAACATTAACACCACCATCGGATGAGCACAACAACACTGATCGCCAGGTATACACCAGTAAACTAATGAATGACAGCATCATGGGCACACAAAACCACTCACCAATGCAGCAAACCAATGCAGCACAAATCACCAAAAAAATCGATAATAGAACAATAGAAAGGCACCAGAACACCCAGTGCATCACAGCCCTCCTCATACGGGACCCAGCAGGGGAATTTCAAAATCAAAAAGCCTTCATAAGTCAAGAGATCCCAATCCATTTAAGCCCCATGAGGAGTCCAATTCATGGAAGTCCAATGTCCCGAGGGGCCAGAGCCGACCGGGTCGGACCCAAAGCCTAGGTGGTGTTTTTGTTAATGGTTTTAATCTTACAGCTGATCATATATAAGGCTAAAATCATAATGTGTGTTTGGTGTGATTTGATGTTCATGATGAGTATATTCACACTTCCAACTGCAACTCTTTCATAATCAGATTTCGTACAAAAACTATTCGCACTGATTGTGTCTTCATACAGTATATAAACATTTCAAGCTTAATAAAAATGGCTTTTCCAAAACCAATCCCAGTTTAAGTTTTGTGCTTGGATGAAATGTATTCTTTTTTCCCCTCCACTATCAAATCCACCAATTTTTTATCATATCCTAAGTATAAAATCAGCATTTTCTCAACTTTCTACAAACTTTCTTCTAAACATATCTTTCCAATTCCTCCTGGAAACCCAGTCCTTAATTATTTCACATGCAATTTATCTCAAATAAAATCAATGTTCTATATTTTCCGGGCCTCAGGACGTGACAGCAGCGAGATGCCTGCATTTTCCTGTAAATCAATGCAGACAACACTGAGGTGACCGTGAAACTCCTCCTGCTTTTTGATAACCTGTCCTATAAAACGTCACCCGTCGTCCCTGTGGGTCTGTCCACAACTCGCTGCAATTTCAATCAGTCGCAGACTTTTTAATTCTAACAACCTTTCTGCTTTCTGTTCCTTTTAATTCAGGCTTGATTTTAATTACAAAAATCAAAAAGGAATCTTCAAGGCTTCATTGTCAAGGCTGAGGTTTATATTTGAATGAGTTTCTTTTTTTCTTTTCATTTTTTTTTTTAGATCTAACACTTTTGTGAAGCGGAGAAATCGAAACACTTCACTGCGTCGTGTTGTTTTGCTTTCACACGTTTTTGTTTCACATTGTGAATGACCAGTTTATTACTGCTGGGAAAAAAATGGAAAGTGTTGTATGGAAAAACTTGGAGTCTTTTCAGAGTTTATTTCCCATTCAGGCAAAATATTTCTTAGGCTAAAAAAATGACAGAAAGTGTACTTGCATCAGTACTGTTGTACTGGACTTCCAGCCTCCTAACACACAGTATGAGTGCAGATCAATCCTTGCTCTCTGGTATCACACAAATGAGGATGGGTTCCCTGTGGAGTCGGGTTCCGTTCAAGGTTTCTTCCTATTGAAGCGTAAGCTTTCTTCCTAAGGGTTATTTATTCCTTGTCACCATCACCTTCCCCTTGCTCGTCTTGGACATTCTGATAATCATGATGTATAGATATTTCCTCACACTTTTAAAATTCATTTCCATGATTTTTTGATTTTGTAAAGCTGGTTGGCGACAATGACAATTGTTAAAAATGCTATATAAAATAAAACTTAAAAAAAAATTCATTGAACTGAAACTGTACTAGTAATATTTTAATATTAAAGGTTAATACTCTGTGTGTGTGTGTGTGTGTGTGTGTGTGTAGATACATACAAACATTCTAGTCACAGACTTGCAAAGATATAAACAAGCCTTCGCGCATGTTCAATCGCAGAAGTTAGATCACATGTCCGGTGTACATTGTCACATACGTGCATCTTCCACAAGTGCCGTACGAGCCCAGGATGTCCGGAAGCAAGTGTAAAAGCAGCAGCGATGAAGCTGGTACTGCTAAGAAGTGCCGAACAAAAACAATAGAAATGAAAGTAAAAATTAATTAGAGAATGGAGGGAGGTTAAAAGATGGCAGATATCTCTCGTTCTTTTAACGTAAATCGTTTAACCATCGGCATGATTAACCTAGTACCAAGACACTGTTTGTTGGACTTATGAACAATTTCGACTTATGAACGAGCTCTCAGAACAGAATCCGTTCATATATAGGGGACTTACTGTGTGTATGTACTGTACTGTGTATATTCCTCTCTCTAGTAAGCGGTAGGGAAGAGGACAATTAACAAAATGCTGTCTATCATGGGAAACACCGACCACCTACTGCACAAAGTTTTCCGCAACCAGAAGAGTGTGTTCAGCGGAAGACTTCTCACTACCTCTAATAATTATCATATCTACAATAATTATCTACAATAAGCTACTGAAAAACTAAATATATCGAGCTTTGACACTGTGGAAAAATCTGTTTTACTTAAATAAAATTAAAAAAAAACAGACCAACCTGTACTGATAACAAACAAAAAAAAAACAATCCTCAGAGAAAACAGACCATCCTCCCATGTTCCTTAAATAATTCATTTTTAATGTCTTGATTTCTGCCAAGCATATTCTCAGAGGACTCCACTTGGACAGCTGCAGAAGAGCTGAAGAACTTCTGTCTGAAACATTTGTGTCAACTTTTGGATTGCAAGATAATTTCAGAGGATTTTATTTACAGTAACCCACATTACTTCCATGCTCTAAAATATCAATTAAATGTGCCGTAAATATTTTCATAACTTTATCATCTGTGTAAATGAAGGTTTACGATTTCACCAACACGCATCAACACACCATCTGCAGCTAAAGGTTAACTCTCGTTAATGTTTCACAAACAAAGCATGGAGGCCTTAATTAATGTCCCTCGCCTCCGGTTAGCCGCTGCGAAAGTCAACAAGGTGATGATTATAAACACGATGCCTCCTCTGCGCACCCCTTATGAGGTGTGTTTATTAGAGTGTAGGTGTTAACTGGGTAAGTGTGTAATGCATATACAAAATCATTTCTGATTAATTTATTCTTAAAGCAAAGAACGATTAGGGGCAAGTCGGTCATCCCATTAAAAAAAGATTGTTTGTAGAGAATGCTATAAAAGGATTCCGAGTGGAACCAGACCCAGAAGGAACTTTCAGTTGTCAAAACATTGTAGTGGCATTAAATTTTCAATATTGCCCCTAACGCAATTTAGATAAAAAAAAACATTACTACCAAATTAATGTCCTGAGTGTGAACTCTGATCTCTGAGATTAGAGCAGTGCATGTTTTCCACTGGACCACTAGGGAGCTGCTGTTGGTGCTGGTAAATGCACATACATTACAATGGGCAGCACAAACGTTACCAGGCAACAACAATTTTGCCAAAATATTAAATTGGAAATCAATATAAAGGGTTTAAAAACTCAGTTAGCATCTGAGATGTGAGATCTGTTCTGTTTATGGTAATATTTCTGAAAAAAATAAAACAGGGAGTTAATACCATAACACTAAGCGATGTGTAAAATGAGATGCACGCAGTGTGTGTGGTAAGCTGTTGGGTCCGTCTCAATCTCTGATCGCACTTCTAAACCCAGCTAGATACTTAAGGAACCATGGACTTGGTCTGACGTTGTGTAAATGGATGTTAATCAGTGTAAATGATTTGAAAAAGGTGACAATATCATTGTTTTCAGGTTGTATTTGCAATGTTGTGTTTGGGTTGTTCATTCCACTTTATCTCAATATCGTTTTATCAAAGTCATTCTTACTTTCAAAAACAAGGTTTTCCTGACCGTGGACGTCATGGCAACGTTAATACAACTAATAAAACTACGGCAATCAGACAACATTAGGATTCCTGTTGAAGCTATGCAATATCCTACAACCTCCATATTACTGATCATTATTGTCTTTGTAACGATATTTGCTTACTCAAATAGTTAACTTAAATGTAGAAGCCTCTATACCAACTACCTGGACTCCATATTTACATCAATCAACATCAACTGTTATACTGAACTGCCTGCCACCTAACACACAGTATAAATGCAGATCAATTCCTGTTATCCGTTACCACCCAGATGAGGATGGGTTCCCTGTTGAGTCTGGTTCCTCTCAAGGTTTCTTCCTATTACCATCTCAGGGAGTTTTTCCTTGCTACTGTCGCCCTCAGCTTGTTCATCAGGGACGATCTGACCATTTTGATTCATACACATTCACATTCCATACAAACTTTAAAAAATCTTTTGAGTGTGTAAAGCTGCTTTGCGACAATGACAATTGTTAAAAGTGCTATGCAGTACAAATAAAATTGAATTGAATTGAATTATACCTTGCTTTAGATTAGAAGCAACCCTTGAAGAACCCTCTTTCCAAAAACTGGATGTACTGTATAAATGGGTAGGTTTGCACTAGAAATGTTTAACTTTGATATGTAGAACCATTAAGCAATGTTCATTTGTAAATAACCCCTAAAGGTGGAAACTGATCAGAAATTATTGCATTTAGAACCATTTTTTTTAATGTACAAACCCTAAATTAGTCAATTAACTTTTTTTTATATTCATATTTTTATATTCAAAATGCTCTTTGGTCGGGCATTTGCTGGTATCCTTAAATGTTCTTTAAACATAAAAGATTGCATTAATATATTTTTGGGTTAGGAAGAACCCTTGACGAAGACTTTTTTTCTAAAAGCATACTGTACAGTATGTATACCTGAGTAAGCATGAGGTAGAAATATTTTATCTTAATAAGGTGTGCATTTGATTGGACACTTAAATGTAAAGGATTCCATGTAAGAACCTTTTTCTCTAATGTAAGAACCCTTAATTATTCAGTGAACCCATAAAAGAAACATTTAAGGAGCTGTATTTTATTAAAAATTTTCATTAAAAAAAAAATCCATTTCGAAGGATCCTTGAAGGTTCTATGTTTAAGCTGAGCTCTATAACAATGTTAGTAGAACCCTAACAGAATCCTCAAATAAGCTTATTTTTAACAGAATCCTCAATTGAGTCTGTATTAACTGGGTAAGTGTGTGGAACAAACTCCAAATTATTGGTCTCAGTACAGAGACCCCTGAATAGATCTTTGATTTCACATTTGGTGGAACCCTTACTGGTTCTATGTAGAACCCAAACTCTACACCGATGTCTTTTGTTATCAAAAAGACGTCCAAATAGAAACCCTTTTTTAACAGTCCAATATATTCTTATAGAGTCATTAAGCTGCCATTCCTGAACAGGCTCTAAAAATTCGAGAGATGAACCAACAACAATCATATGACTTTACTTTCCCGTGTTAAACTAATCCAGTCTGAATAAGGCCACATTTCAAAGTTCTGAAAAAGGAGCCACCACAACTCCATGTCTGATTCTTATTCCAGTCTGACTGTTACATCATCCACATTTACCTGATTACTAACTGCACCTGTCTCCTGTTTCAATCACCCTTTCTCTTTGAATGTATCATCATCGTGAGATTGATCAATTTCTCGTGTAATCCTGAGTGTTCGTTCTCTGTTCAGCATTTCCAGTTTTGAAATATATACAGCTTAAATTTCTTGCTTTGTGAGTTTGATTGCGCTGCTTTGGACCGGCTGCCGGTTTGATTGACCTCCTGTTTTTGATTGTGTCTGCTATTTTGTTTTTAATAAATAATTCTTCCTGTTCATCTTCTGAAGAAATGCTGAAGAAATAAGTAATAACTTGTTTACGTAAGAAAGATGTTGGTGTTCATTGTCCTTATTTAAAGGCTGTAATGTGTCTTTTGCAGGAAATTAATCAGAAAAGAATCAATCCAGAAATAAATTACAGTTTAACACTTTAGGTCATTTCTAAATTAAGGCAAACCAGTGTTTCTGGTTTGCCATTTGGATTGATTGGGTTTCAAACATCACGTTCTTTAACAAAACAGAGCAAAAAATACAAATGATTAATGGATGTGTAAAGGGGTGTGGCTAAACACGTTATTCATTATTTCATTGGTCTCTAAGATGTCAATTTTAATAAATCATTAAAAAGATTTATTTATATAAAATAAAGATTAATAAATAATAGAGATTTGGGGTGAGTTTCTATTCGATTTGGATCAATAGCACTAATATTTATTGTTTAATAACCTCTATTTCTTATTGGTTTTATAGTATTTAGTAAAACCAATTTAATATTTTATAAACACTGAAATGCAATGTAACTTGTGCTGTTGATCGTTTATACTGTATATGTCAGGTCTCAAAACTCATGTCTCGTTTTTTTTCCTGTCAATTTTCAGTCCCAGATCAGTAGGTCAAAGTATTCCACTAAATCTCTCATAATCTCCAAAGAAGAAGAAATAAGAGAAAAATGTATACTTTCATAAACTTTGCAAATACTTTGCTGGTGATGCAAAGGTATTTTCTGCAAAAGCTACGATTTGTTTTTAAGGATCTCATTAGTTGTAGAACATTTAACAATTTTATAAGTATTCAGACCCTTTCTCATGACACTTGTACTTAAGCTCTGGTGCAGCCTACTCATATCAGTCATCCTTCCCTAGTGAAAATAAAAAAATACACTTTAGTGTATTACAAATATATTCAAATCTTCGGTTGTACATTAGAGCAAATATACTAACAAAAAATTTTGTACCATCAGCTAATATATAAAAAGTATACTAACATGCTTTTACCAATTTATGGAGCTCAACTTTAAACTTCAAAATAATTATATTAAAGTACACTTTCCAAAAATATATTATAAAAAAATATATATTTTAAGTTAAAGGTCAGTGTAATTTCCAAAGCACACTTATTAAAAAAAAATTTTTGGCATATATTTTTTTTAAATATGCTCGAAATAATCATTGTAACAACGTACAGGACGTAGACATTAGAATACAAATTTTAATACACCGTAGTCTCAGTATATTTTCAGTTAAATTTGAATGTACTTGAGCTTATATTTAATACTTATATCATGCTTACATTTAGTGCACTATACTCTCTTGCGCACAAGCTTTCAAACTTGTTTTAAAGCGCTGAAACCCACTTTTGCATGTTCAGGCTCAATTTATGTGTGTTTGAACTGTGTGTCTCTTCTATGCCCTCAATATCATAAAGCTACACTTGCACAAACTGCAACAGCGTTAGAACTTGCCCACTATCCCAGCCAACCAGAGACTAGAATAGGGGCAACTTCAGCCAATCGCAAACTGGAGGCGGGCAGATTCGGTTTGAATTCACGACTGGAAGCTTTAGTTCATATCATTTTTTCATTTCACATTTTATTTTTATTGGCATTCATTTTTCAAGGTAAATTTAATGTTTTTTTGTTAGGTAGTTTGTAATTAAGTACATAGTTTAAACTATAGAATGTATTTTCTAATGTGTTATTGCTAAATTTTATGTATTATATTTTTGTTTGATATTTTTGAGACAACCTGACAATTTGTTGAACACAAATAACTATAGAACTGTTTTTTTGTTTTTTTTTGTAAGCTTGTGGAAGTGAAATATGTTGAATTCATGAATAAAATCTGCCTCACAATTATTGCTGTAATGTGTTTCAAAAACATGTTATCGAAAATGCATGAAAATGCTGAAAATGCATTCAGCGTTTATAAATGGTCCTAAAACTCTTAAATGTACTGGTTATTAATAGCAACTCAAATGGAAAGTTGGTTCAGTTAGCTAAGGTGCTAGATTGTTGATTTGGGAGAATCTGGATTTGAGTCCTGGTTGTCCCAAGCCTGGGTAAAAATAAGTAAATTTTAAAAAATTGGACAGTTGTGTCAGGAAGTCGTGTGTGGTTGTCATAGTCTGCTGTGGTGACGCCACAAAAAAAAAAAAAAAGGGTCCTTTTTTTGGTTTTGGCCAGAGGCATGCTACTGCTACAATAAGAATATACTCATAGTATATTACTCATGTATTTGTAACACAGTAAAAATTGCTGTAATGTACTTCTAATACATTAAATATGTACTTTAATTTCATTAATTACTGTGTCAGGTATGTACATTAGTACATAAACAGCCTTATACTTTAAGTGTACTAAGTATACTTAAAGTTGTTTCACTTTAGCAGACAAAGGTTTACTTAATACACTTAAAATTGTGCTTTTGTATAATATAATTACAACTTAAATGCACTTAGTACAAAATTAGTTGTTCCAAAATAGCAAACATCATTAACAAAGGCACAAACCTGTCTGTGTAAGATCTCACGGTATCAGAGTGAAAACAGAGTCATGAGCTTGACAGAATGATCTCCTGCAAGACAGGATTGTATCAAGACACAGATCTGGTGAAGAATACAAAAAACTTCCGGCAGCATTGAAACCACCCACAATAGCCTTCATCATCAAGATTTGGAACAACCAACAATCTTCCAAGAACTAGCTGCCAAGCCAAACTGAGTAATTAGGGATGAAGGGATTTGGTCAGAAAGGTAAAGAAGAACCCACGAGTCACTATAAAAAAGATCCTGAGTTCTGTTGTGGAGATGGGACAGCCATCACAGAAGGACAGCCATCACTGCAGCACTCCTCCACTCAGGCCTGTGTGATAAAGCTGCCAGGCAGAAGCCATTCCTCACTTAAAGGCACATGACAGCCAGCTGGGAGTTTGCCAAGAAAGGACCTGAAGGACTCTCAGACCATGAAGGAACAAAATCCTCTGGTCTGATGACACAATTCCCCACACCGTGCGGAGAGGAAACCAGGCGCTGCGCATCACCTCATTAATACCATGCCTTCAGCCAAACACGCTGGTGGCAGACAAACAAACCAAACAATGGACATGTTTTTGAAATAACCTTGAAAGTCCAACTACAGTTGAGTTAAATGAATTGAAATATTAAAGTAAAGTTCGACCTACTGTATCATGATAACACACAAAGTAAACGGTGATCGCGCCACACTGTTTGCACGTGTCATGATCTCGTCATCGCCGCAGGAGCCTCACACCCACACCTTGTTAACGAGCATATTTAACACAGCGTGAGTCTGTGCACTCGCACCGTTCATCACGACATCAATCAGACCAGAGTTTGATGTGCTTCGATCTGACTAATTAAGAACACAGTGGAATCACAAAGTTATAAGTCCATGTAGAGTAATTCCAGCACTGCGGAAGTCTCGAGTCTGATTGGTCAGAAGGTTTAGTCATTTTCTATCACGGAAGTGCTGACAAAAGCTGTGAATCACAGATTTAAATTAATAAATGCTCTAATACGTTAACATTTCCATAGCAACAGCTCATTCACAGGGACTTGTGTGGTGAATGTTGTCAGAACGTTGTAACAGGCATCTTCAGGACTGATGACATGTAGCAAGTTTGTAGCAAGCATTTTTGTCTTATTAACTTAAGAGAATGAAGCGAGACCGGATATGGAATGAATGTTTATAGCTGTTATGCATAAATTATTTATATGGATCTCCAGATTTATTCATTCAAATTTTTTCATTTTTACTTGCAGCTGCATGATGTATGAACTTTGATTCTATTAAAACTTAAATTAATTGTTAATGAGTTAAAAACTGAATCAGAATACCTATAATAATAATAATAATAATAATAATAATAATAATAATAATAATAATAATAACACCAAAAGTTTGTTTTAATTTAATAACATTTTCATTTTATGTAGAAAATTACTCCAGGCCACACGTGACCCTATACAGGATAAGAGCTATAGAGAACGAGACAGAGAGCAAGATGTACTACAGATGGAAAACAAATAGATATATTATGGTAATTTGCAGTAATGCAGAGGTCATTTGCATTTTATATTTAATGAAATATTATATTATTAGGGTAAATCAATAAAAGAGTAGCTGGTGAACTGCTGTGGTACAAGAAGAATAAACACTTTACAAAGATCAAAGAAATACATCTGCTTTGTGATGTAGCTATAATGTGGCTAGTTACATTTCTTGAAATTATAGCTTTATTAATTTATCCTTAGAATAATCCCTAGAAATGTATCTTCAGGAGTGAAATTAGGCCACCTTAGACTCATCCACCAGTACTAATATCTACAACCACTCTGGCTCTGAGCACATCATCAGGTGTGTGGACAGGGTGAACAGACAGAAAAGAGTTCTCCAACCAGAGTCTCTAGATGGTGATCTCTCTTCTGCTTAAAGCATGCCATGCAATATTCAGGCCTGGTGACCAGGAGGATTGCAGCATAGCCAGTCTGAAAAACTGAGAATCTGACCCCGATGCAAGGACTTTAAACCTCCCACCATGGCACCAAAACCAGCACTGACTCACTCCCCAATGTGCTGAACCCCTTCTGTGCTTGTTTTGAAAACAAGAAATCCATGCTCAAGGCGGTGCTACTGCTGGCTGTGTCCCCTCTGACACTACACTCCTGAGATGTGCAATACCCCAAACAGCTTAAATGCACTGAACGAAGCTGCCCCTAATGCCTTTAGGGCCAACCAGCTGAGGTCTTTTTTAACATCTTTATCCTGTCCTTGCCTCAGGCAGCTGTTCTCACCTGCTTTAAGTCAGCCACCAAAGTACTTTTGTCCCATCACAGCCACCCCTACCCTCACACACTGTTTCAAAAGGCTGGTCCCAACCCATCTTAAACCCACTCTGGATCCATACCTGTCTGCCTAAATCGCTCCAGTATCTCAACAGAGGATGCCATCAACAGAGGTTCGGGTTGTAATGGCTCAGTGTGTTAAGACTCTGAGTTACTGATCAGAAGGTCGGCAGTTTGAGTCTCAACTCTGCCGGGTTGCCGCTGTTGGGCCCTTGAGCATGGCCCTTAACCCTGTCTGCTCCAGGGGTGCCATATAAACGGCACTCCAACCCCAACCTACTAACAAAAAGCTGGGATCTGCAATGAATAAAGAATTTCACTGTGCTGTAATGTATATGTGACTAATAAAGCCTGAACCTGAACCTTATCTCTACGGTCCTCCATTTTGTCCGGACAAGTATTTATGCCAGGATGCTGTTCGTTCACTTCAGGTCAACAGTCAACGCTATCATTCCTTCCAAGCTAACCTTAAAACTTAAACAGTGTGGCATCACTATGCCCATCTCTGTAACTAGACCATTGACATTTTATCAACCAGATCACAATCTGTTCGACTGGGCAATTTCACCTCCTCATAGCACAGAGTTCTTCAAGGATGCACACTCCTATGCTCCCTCTTCATTCATGACTGTGTATCTGTTCAAGGTTATACTATAATCAAGTTTGCCGCGGACACCACAGGGACAGGCCTACAGAGAGGACTTATCCTGCACCTGGATGGAACTTAACACCAAGAAATCAAAGTAGGTCTTTGTGGATTTCAGTTGAGCCGGGAATCACACTAATGCTCCCTTTCACATCATGCTCTTGAGCATGTACCCAGCTTTGACTTTCCAGGACTCACATGGTCCCTGAACTCCCCCATTCTAGTTCAAAATGAGTAACAACATCTATATTTCCTGAGGAGCTTTTAAAACAGCCCACCTGTCGCCTAGGATACCGTAATGTTTTTACAGCTGTACCATTCACTAACTGCATCTCAGTGTGGTGGGGTAACCGCACTGCATCGGACCACAAAGCTCTTCAGCGGGAGCTCAGCACTTAGCATTCAGCACTCAGCTGCCCACCACTGAGGACATTTCTAAGAACCACTGCCTGCAAAAGGGCAGAATGCATTCTCAGAGATGCTTCTCAGCCTAATCATGGACTATTTGTCCTCCTCCTATCAGGCAGGTGCTGCAGGTGCATCCGCCCCTGCACGAACTGACTGAAAAATAGCTTCTTTCCTGTAGCTGCTTCCACTGAATTGGTGATCATGGACACTGAGAGACACTGCACTGTCTCTTCACTTATGCTGCACTGCTTTATCCATTATGCATCTCTGCACTGTTCATAATGTAAAACACTGTTCATCTCATCTATTTCTAAAATATTCTGTTCCTATACTTTGTATTAATGAAAAATATGCCACTAATTCGCTTCTGGTTAAATGCAAACTAGATCTAATTAGCCTTGTACATGTTTTCTTTGCACAGTGACAATAATGTTAACTCAGATCCAATCTAATCTAATTTAATCTAATCTAAGGAAGCCTTGATCAACCAGACTTTAACAAGAGAGACAGATAAGAAAGAGATGGAGAGGAAGAGGGGGAAAAAAAAAAGACTTTCATGTCATCTTGAGAGTTCTGTCGAGTTTCACGCTCAGAGGGCGTCAGGAGCAGGGTGACGAATACGGCTTGTCCTTAACGGCTTTCTGCGCTCCTTCTAGAACTTCTCGCTGAGATGTCAAGCTTGCACCGGGGAGTGATTTCACATGCTTTAATGTGACGTGTCTGAAACGAGCCTCAGCAACGGCGTGCAGAGAAATGGAGCTGAACTAATAATCCTAGACGTCTTCACCATCAGACCACAATCAGGACCAGACATTTGGCCATACGCATCAGCAGGAGCGCCCCTTAATTCTCTGATTTATGCTGGAAAACCTTCATCAACAAGACATTCAAGGTGCTTTAAATAGTGTTATATAACACCAGGAGCATTTTCAGAGCATGTAGACCATTATTTAGCCTTGAAGTTGTCTGCAAATTAGATTTTTTTTTTCTATAAATTCTGTGTAAAATCTCCATCCATGAGAAATACAAAGTGTTTCATGCAATATTATAAAGCGCTGGGCCAATCTCAGAGCGCAGGGTGCATTCATACAGGGCGCTTAAAATGAACTTTTTGACATTTTTTAAAAATTTAATTCTTGGCGTTATATTTTAAAAAACATAAATAATGAAAACAACAAAAGGTTTATATAATATGATAAAGCCTTAAGAGCAATCTTACAGCATATGGTGGATTCATTTGACCTAAAATTGTCTGTTAATGTAAATTTTTTTCTTTTTATTCTTTTTAAAAATGTAATCAGCGAGAAATACAAGGTTTAGGTGTTTACTTGCCTTAAAAGTTTTCTTTTTTTAAATCTCTGTTTTTAAATAATATAAATATTCACTTGTCTTAAAATTGTGTTGAACATAAAGTCAGGTCCATAAGTATAACAATTTCTTCTCTTCCGGGTTCGATTCCCACCACAGTTTGCATGTTTTCCCTGTGGGTTTTTCTCCGGGGACTCACAATAAAAAGGCATGCAGATTAGGCTAATTGGCATTTCCAAATTGCCCAGAGTGTGGGAATGAATGTGTGTGTGTGTGTATATATATATGTGTGTGTGTGTGTGTGTGTGTGTGTGTGTATGCCCTGCGATGGATTGGCACATCGTCCAAGGTGTACCCCGCCTCGTGCCCTAAGTATCCTCAGATATGCTCCAGGCCCCCCGTGACCCTGGATAAAGCGGTTATAGACGACAATGAGTGAGTTTGTGAACCAACACGAAGGATTTGAAATAGTTTTTAGCTTTAATTTAAAGCAATTTAATTTTAAAGCAAAATGCTGATATCAGTGTCATGGATGTTTTGTTTCGATTTTTTTAGATTAGATTCAACCTTATTGTCATTATGTAAAGTCCATGTACTGTACAAAGCCAATAAAATGCAGTTATCATCCAACCAGAAGTGCATAAGTGTCCTATTTACAATGAATAACAATGTGGTAAATGAGAGTCTGGATCCATATGTACAGGGTGAGAGTGATTTAATGTACAGGTGCAGTAGGTAATAAAAATAGGTATATTGTTAAAAAAGTGTAACTGTGCAAAAATCAGTCCTGTTTCCTGGTTATGTAATGAAAAAGAGATGCTGATGCCAGTGAAGGAGGTCATCGGTTGGCTGAAAAGACGAAACAGACCAATCACACAAAATCGAAAAAGCACATCACATCACAGTATTATGGCGTGTGTGTGTGTGTGTGTGTGTGTGTGTGTGTGTGTGTGTGTGTGCAGTACAGCTGTCTATGGAACTGACTTACTGGTGATTGTTGATGATGTGAATAGAGCTCTACATTCTGCTCAGATTCAGTCAAATGCTGCCAAACTGATAGAACTGATAGAGCTTCACAGTACAGATGAATAATGATCCAAGACATACTGCAAAAGCAACCCAGGGCAAAGAACTGGAATATTAATAAAAAAAAGCTGAGTCGGTCATCCGACCTCAAACCCAACTGAGCTACGTTTTGAGTTAATGCAATATTTTTGTTAAGGCCGACTTTGAATCAAAGCTGTAAGTGTCCACACCAGTTACGCACCAATATGTGAAAGCTGCGTCGCTGTCCAAATACTTACGGCTGGAAAGGAGATTATACCACCAAGCCTGTCTTATTTTTACTTTTAATAAAACTAAAATATTGGCATCCAGCCAGGCTCGGGGAACATATAAGGATCCAGGGATGTCTTGTCTCTGTTGCATCAGACAGCAAATCTAAAAAATATTCTTATGATGCGTCAGACAGCATGATCGCCTGAAGCACGAGGAAAAGAAACAATCCTAGAAAACATTGTGGGTTTTTTTTAGATATTCACCTGTAGATCTCTGACTCATTTTTTTACCACCCTGTCAAAAATGTGGTCTGAGCCTTGAGCAACCAAACACACTCCTCCACCTCCTCCTCCTCCTCCTCCATCATCCAATATCACCAAATATAACTCCTGCATTAAGGCCAGACATCCCAGTGGCAACCCTGCATCGCTGAGTTTTTTCAAGCAAAATCAATTAGCATAAAAGAGACTAATGAACAGGAGATGAGATCTGGCCGTGAGGCGATCGTGAGCGTATGAGGTGGTGAGTCAGAAATTTGTGTCACTTACTTTCTCCTCATAGTGAATGTAGGAGGCCGCTTCAGGGCCCAGATACTTCACCAGGCTGCTAATGACGGCATCGCGTCTGTCCTCCGTCTAAAAGGAAGCAAGAACAGAGCAGCTTTGTTTTAGTGATGAAGACGATGACAGCAGCAGCCCTAACAGGAAACATGAGACACAGCCACGAGCAAAGACAAGGTGCTGAATACGTGTTCAGTTCTGAATTGTGATTGGTCACAAAGAGTTTCTTATCTTATATAAATAAAAGAGAGGTTTTGCCTGTATGTTGGTCAGAACTCGGCCTTTCAATGATATCTTTATGTTTCATACTGTACAGTACATTGGAGGACCCAAAACCTAGCAGTTATGCACCAGATTATAAACCGCACGTTTTTGACAGCGTCCATCAAACTGTGGGCGTGTCTTAAATTTACCGATGGTCACAATATAATGAAACTGTTGCAGTTCTTAGATCTCTGCCTGAAGTTTAACCTGCACCATAAGTGATATTTTCACAATGTAAACAAACACCTGCACCAATAGATATTAATTAGAAAAGATAAAGTGAATATTTTTACTGGGATTCGTTCAT
>JAQMYJ010000009.1:25905656-25921773 GCA_030014305.1 Clarias laeviceps
ATGTATTGCATGGATGTGTCCATGATTGTCCATGAAAGTGACTGAAGAAAGTGTCATGTGCAGTGGTCAGATATATATATTAGTTTTTTCTTGATGAGGAAGTTATTAAAATTAATAAGATAAAATGTTTAATATACTGGATTTGTTAATATAATAAAATAAAAATTTTTTACTATATACTGTTAGCTAATATACAATGTGATTTAAAAAGTAGTGGTAGCAGTACTTATAATAATAGTTAACCTGGAAGCAAAGATGGTGACATTTACTTAAGCTGAGTGTCACAATATTGTTATGTAAGACTTATTTTATTCCTTTTTCAGTCTATTATTGTGTAAATGCTGTGTCAGAAGCATTTCTATCAGTCTGCTTAATTACTGAAGCTGTTACTGTAGAGTGAGTGAAAAATGAACCAGTTAATGAGTGAAATGTAACCGTGGGATGTTTTTGTTTACATTAAACAGTCATTATGATTTAATCAGTGCATACTCTCCAAACTTCCTGCCTTTATTTATTTATTTATTTATTTAATGAATGACTTTGTGTCAGCTTGTCTAAGAGATTAAACATGATTAATCACGGGAGGAAAAACCTGTAATAAAGAAATCGCATGGACATTTAGCAGAACTTAATGTTGTAGCTTAAATACAGGTAATAAAAACGAACCAATCCGTTGAGTACAACAATGTCAAAGTCATATCAGAAAAGAGGATTGTGCCATACTTATTCACAATATCAAACTTACAGTACAGTATGTCATGTCTTCACAAGGATAAATAGACTGTTGAATCAGGGTTTATAGCTGCAATTGCATTATTCAAAACTTGTTTTAGAAGATTAAATGGAACAGATGTGTATTCTTTAATAAATATGCAAATAATTGTAATAGTTAGCTGAGATGATGAGGAAGAGGAAGTTAAGATGAATAAAACACCAAGTGCTCCATGTAAACAATGTAAACATACACCTGCACCAATAGATATTAATTAAAAAAGCTAAACTGAATATTTTTACTGGGATTAGTTCATATATTCACTTGGCTGAAATAAATAAAGTGGTTTAAGTGAATTTTAACACGCTGAAGTCGTTTTAAGACAAAACTTCATCTTTTTCCGATCTATCTAAAATTGTTATTACTAACACTAGTATCCACTATATTATCCACTATAATGTCAGTGTATTGTAAAACATGTACATACATACTGTATAAAGGAAATTCACTCACATACATCAAATACTATTGTATCTACATGCTATTATTCATTATTATTCAAACCCTAAATGCTTTGTAAATCCTCTCTTTTCTTTCCTTCACAAGCTTTTGATTAGCCAGAGCTTGTTAGCCAGTCCTCTTTCTAAAGCAGGGTGGAGTAAAAGCTCTCACAGTCACCTGAGCTGTTTTCCCAGCAGACCTTATCACCATGGCATCAGTCGCATTTGTAAAGCAGATCCTGAACTTTGAGCCACGAGGGCGTGCGTGTGTGAGAGCGTGTGTGAGTGTGTGTCTGTGTGTGTTAGAGGACCGTACCATCACAGCAGGAGCTTTGCAGGTATGAGAATCTCACTGTTTATCACAAATCGTCAGGTTTGCTACAGGAGAGCTCGAATGGAGATGTTTAGAAATGTCAATGGGTGAAATATTTAGTCATGTGACTTCTGTAAGGCGTCTGGCTTCATGATTTATTCATGCACACCTGCTGGAGGCGGAAACCTGCATGTACTGTAAATGCCCTTTTATTTTAAAATCCCCTGCTAGCTGAGTGATCTGGGGTTCACACACACACACACACACACACTCACCACACACACACAGTCTCGAGAAGGTTGTAGTCGTTTGAGTCCAGAGAAGAAAAACATTTTAAAATGTGACAATCATTATATCATTGTTTCACATTACAGGAAAGCAGCTGGGCCTGAAATTCAACATTTTTACTTTTGAACACACACAACACACACACACACACACACACACAGGGTTCGAATTGTGCTCCAGAGAAGCTGAAAAACAGATGACTGGTGTCCCATCGGCATTTATTTGCATGACCATATCTCAGATCGGACTCCGGCTGGTGGACGGATTTGCATGAATTCTCTGTCTCAGCGTTCACGTCTTTCACGGTTACTGTACAAGTCACAAACGTAGGTTTTCCGGCTGTGTATGGGGTTTGAGTGGAAACTTGTTCAGAAGGTGTTGGTTTATTTTCCAGTTCAGCAGCTCTGACAGAAGTGTCGTGTAGTTACAAGTCACAGGGTGAAAATATCATTTTAATGCTTTTGTGTGAATATGTTGTGGTTTCCACAGTAACAGCTCATTCACAGGACGCTCCGTGGAAATCGATTTCGTAAAATAAGTTACCTTTTTGTGTGAGGAGGTTTATTCGCTTTTATGAACAGAGTCGCGAGGAGGACCAACGGGTTTATGCTTCTTCGTGGTTTCTCAGTAAACTCTTTATAGCTGCTATGACATTCTGTAAATAGGAATAAAACTAACTTCATGAATTAAAATAAAGAATGTCATGTTGTCCTTTAATAAATATGTATAATTTTATCCGATACACAGCCTCAGTCTTGGGATGATACCCAACAAATGTTGGATCTGACATCAGAGGAAAAATATAATTAATTTCATTGTATTTCAATTTTTTTCTTTTCTAACTAGAAAACTTTGCAAAATCCCAAGTGTCAAATTAACACCCAGAGTGTTGATTTAACACTTTCCTAGTCCATTTGGTTATATTTAAACACTCGGGTGTTAAATCAACACCGGGGATTTTTCTATGACTTAATTGTAGTTTTATTCATGTTTACATTTACGCTTTATAGAGATATATTTAAAAACTGAAGTGAATAAATATTCAGTGGTTTTGTCAGGTTTTGAGCTGTGTTTTTAAAAAAAGTTAAGCTAAGTGCTCTAGTTAGTTGCTTTAGTATAATTTTATGATACAGCAGTTCAGTAATGCAGGCATCAGATACTGTATGCGTCAGATATGGATCAGTATCAGCTGCAAGGTTTCAGTATTCGTACAACAGAAACGTGGCATGAAGCCGTGTACGAATTGCTGTTGATGTCACGTACAACTGATGAGATCGTAGTTACTGTGGTCTATAACCATAAACTAAAATCAATGCAGGAACAAAAAAACCTTTCTTTCTTTATCTCAGTATTGGTATCAACTGTTCTGCTTTCGGCTCTGACTTCCAAAAAATTCCAGGCTGGAACTGTGCCAGATGTTTCTCAGATTTGTGAATGATGTGAATGCAAAGAATCTAATGATGCTGTTTGAAGCTATACAGGATATCAGGAGGAGGAACCTTTTGGCTTTGGTTGTCCAAACGTTGTGGCAGTGTTATTTTGACAACGTTTCAGACATTACAATACTGTTGGAATCAGGTTGTTTTTGAAAGTTAGACTTACTTTAATGATATGATTTTGAACCAACATTGGCTGATACAGCGCTGCAAATATCTTCTTCTTTGTCTTTCGGCTGTTCCCTTTCAGACCTCCATCTAACGCTGTCCTCTGCGTCCTCTTCTCTCACACCAACTAACTTCATGTCCTCTCTGACCGCATCCATAAATCTCCTCTTTGGTCTTCCAAAATGGAAGCTTTGCCAGAGTTTGTTGCCGGAGAGGCTTCAGACTTTAAATTGTGCATTTGGGTTTTTGGATATGTCAGGCAGAACAAAAGTTATCATTACTTTTATTATGTGTAAATTTGACCACTACCATAATATGGGAATGATGTCACAAAAATGTAGAACTCCCAAAATGAGCATATTATTATGGTTATTATTATTATTATTATTATTATTATTATTATTATTATTATTATTTTGGTCATTGAAACAACTGAAAACAACCTAAAAAACATGTGATCGTGATTATCTGTGCTATTTCTTCGCCTATGTGCCCCTTTTTCAAATTCTTTTGCTCAGTCCCAGGTTGGGAAAAAAGACACAATTCTGAGCCATATATGAGGTTATTAACAAAAAAACAGCGAAATAAGTAACGGCTAAAATGCTCTGAGTTTTAAGAGATACTTACTGTAACAGCATTTTTATTTTTATCTCGCAACTGAAATTTGTTCCTTTAATGCTCTTCCTAACTACTGGTCCACGAGAAATCTTACTGCTAAGGCTAATAAATGCACACACATTGCTCTGTCAGACAACGAGCAAAAATTCAGAAAAATAATTGCAGTTCACCACACCATTAAATCAGGAAGCACTTAAGAAAAAGAAGTGTAAAAAATGTGGGACTTCTTGATTGTGCATAATAACAGAACACAGTCCTGAGAGTAAAAACTCCCTTTACTTCTCTATATAATCCCCTCCTACACTAATGCACTGATCCCAGTGTTTCACTAGCGCTTGAATAGGTAGAAACGCTGGCCTCCCAGGAACCCCTTTACATGTGGAAATGTCTTTCCTGTACGGGGGACGTGTCAATAACTCCCAGCCGAGTTCCTGTAATGTGCAAGTGGAGTTAGTGAACGATTTGTGTGTGCAGTTCACACAGACAGATGCGTCTCATCCACAACAAGTTATCCAATGATGTCAGAAGTCTTTTATGGAAGTACGGGCCTTCTTTAAAACGATTACACCGTTCAAATGTTTTACTGCGGCTAAGAGTCTCATCACCGAACTGCACTTGAAGTCTTTTGTAAATGTCACTCGGTCTCACGGCTTCATTCACCAGAAATTTCATCACAAGTTGTGATGTCAACTTTGAGCAACCTGAAGTCATTCGAGATGTAATTTAACTCAACACACTTACAGTACAGCTGTCACTGCAGTAAAAGGTGGGTCAGAAGGGGGTAAATACTTATGCAAGCAGATTTTTTTCTTTTATAGTTTCCTGACAAATTATTATTATTATTATTATTATTATTATTATTATTTAGTTTTTAGTGTTTACAATAGTGTAGATACTTAGTAAAGCTCTATGGTGTTATACACTGAATATTTTGACTACAGTATTATGTGCTGATTTTCTTCCTTTATGTTGTTTAATAGCTCTTCATTTCACTTCCAAATCCCTACTTTCTCCTTTGACTCTTGACGCTGCTATCACTGGCACTGGCTTTACTGCGAACCATGATGCACTTTGCGATCCTTTGGGAATCATGATACACTTCACTTCATGTGGTGTGTGTAGGATGACAGATCTATATCCTGCCTAATTTATACACTTCTATTTTAATTCTATTTTATTTTGGTAAATGTAATTATTATTTTAAAAAATTATATTTATCTTATTACTCATAAGATATATTTTTTATTATTTATCTTAATTTCTTTTTTTTATTTAGTTGTACTCTTTATTGTAGTTAATTTTATTGCAGAGAACTCTTTCTTTTAAGGTCGCAGGCTGTTGTATAAACATTTCACTGCATTTCATTCCGTGTATGACTGTGTATGTGACAAATCAAATTTGAATTTGAATTTGAATTTCAAATGTTGTGTGAACAAATGTTAAGCGCCATAAACTCTACAAGCAAACTTTGTTTCTGTTGTATTTGCAACGTTGTGTTTGTGTCATTTATTCAGCCTCAATAACTCAACGTCAATTAATAAGTCCTTCCACGTTCGAACATACGGTAGCGTCGCCCCAGTGTTGTGTTTTGCGCGGACGACATGGTAACCTAATTACAACTATATGACAACATCATACACATGTTAGGGTCCTTGCTGGGCTGTTGTCTTATTTTATGATGTTCACATTCTACCTCTAGTGTAAGACTGAAAAGAAATGAAACTTCACACACCAAACAGGTCTGAGCTGATTAAATAAAAGGATGCATTATTCCTTTGTGCATCCTTTAGGCATTCAAGCATTTGTGTCATCCTGTTATTAATAAATAATCCACAACAGTGTCACATGAGGCTTAGTGGTTGACACTCCAGGGTCCGGGTTCGATTCCCATTTCAGGTCTGAGAGTGTGGATTTTGCATGTTCTCCCCGTGCGTGGTGGGTTTTCTCCCACAGTCCAAAGACATGCAGATTAGGTTAATTGGCGTTCCCAAATTGCCCGTAGTGTGTGAACTTAGGAGACTTAGGTGCCGTAAATCTTCTTGGATAGGCTCCAGGCCCCCCGCGACCCTGTATGCAGAATAAAGCGTTATATATGGTGAGTGAGTGAGTGAGTGATGAAGCGGAGCGACTTTTCCCAATCTGAAGCTGATTTTTTTTTTTTTATCTATAACACCATGAACTGACAAAAGCCAAAAAAAAATCATAAACAATTACACATTTCTTAAATCCGTTTCCTTTAAGGCTTCATATGAATGAGCTGTTACTACAGAAACACTATTGTTGAAATGCACCGCGCATTAATACACAGCAACCTCCCCAGTACTGAATTACCACTTAGAGTCTTGATTTAACACCCAGCCGTGTTTATATACTGCACGTCCAGTTGGACTCAAATAAACTCTTTTGAATAAACATGTGATTTATTTTTAAAAATTTCAACCAATCAGAATCCAGAATGTGAAAATGAAAGAGTTAATCTGGTCGAATCTACGTATCACTGAAACTCCTTAATCACATCCACAGTGTATTTTTTTGTTTTGTTTATTTTAACTCTTTTATCTGCACAGAAACCTCACGATGATCCGGAGTTCAG
Source organism: Clarias laeviceps (assembly GCA_030014305.1). Lineage (NCBI taxonomy): Eukaryota > Metazoa > Chordata > Actinopteri > Siluriformes > Clariidae > Clarias > Clarias laeviceps. The sequence continues at coordinate 25,912,285 of JAQMYJ010000009.1, forward strand.
GCACAAGATGGGCTCCGTCACGTGTCCTCCTCCTCCTGCTGTTCAGTGCAGGTGTGCTCTCTGTTTTTCCCTTTCAGCTCTGTTTGTATTGTTCTTAGAGTTGGTGTTGAATGAAATTTGATCTGTTCTAAGATCAATGTTTTTTTTTTTTACATGGGGTTCTTGAAAGTCATAAAAATGTTATGAAATGGAGAAACAACACATAAATAAGGGAAAGACTTAAATAGAGATGCTTTAAAACTCCAACAGCAATATACAGTATATCCATCTTTAATGTGGTCAGGAGTTTTAGACGTGTTCTTATAACTAGGATATAGATTTGTTCCTGAGGTCCTTGTGTCGAAGCCAATATACTATGCTATGCTTGGCTGGTTTTCATCATAAAATATTTCATTTTTATTTCAAATGTATGTTAGTATTTTATACAGATTAAGTCACCCGTTGATTTCAGCTTCCAAAAACACAAAATTTGCAAGCTTATCCAGACTTTTATCCGATTGCCGAAACTGAATCTAAATGATAGTCCTGAAGAAATAATAAAAATAAAATTATATGTACATGAAAATCTGTTGTTTTGCTCGCAAGTGGTTCACAGGCAGCCATGGCCAGGAGCCCGAGAGAGCAAAACTCGGCCGTAATCGCTAAGTGGGAGGAGCTTACTGTGTCTCTTCTGCCAATTACAGTAACACTAGTCAATCTGTTCATCAGCGCTCATCAATTTTAGTGCACAATTTTTTTTTCCCAATTATATTTATTAGCATTTAACAAAAGATACAATATTGTAAATATACAAAAACATGCATTTAAAATTTTAACTTTTCATCCCACCCCAAACCCTCCCAACACCCCACCTAACAACAAAACCAGACAAACAAACAACCAAACCACAAAAAAACAAACAAAAAAAAGATGAATCCTCTACTGCATCTTCATGTAATAGATCAATAGTATTAATATAATTTAACACTGGTTCCCATGTTTTATAAAAGTTTTTAAAGACCTTTTTAAAGAAAAGCGGATTTTTTCCAGTTTTAAACATAAAAGAATTTCTTTTATCCGTCTCTCATAAGAAGGAGGGGAAGCATGTTTCCACTTGAGGAGAAGAAGCAGCTGGCCAATAGTGTGGTGAAGCAACAACGACTTGAGTTGTCGACGATGAATAGTGCACAATTTTTTAAACACAGATGCGACTCTTGTTCGTAATAAACACATACACAGAGATCTTATTCCTTTAGCAGAGACATGATGCTAGATGTGCACCGTTTAATAAATAAATGCTTCACATTTCTGTTTAGATATTAATCCGGTATTAATGTGTTTTTTTTGTCTGCTTGTTTTTTTGCCCCATGCTGTGCAGACATGACCCTGGCGATGACGATTACCTCCACCGGGCCTCAGACTTTACAGCTGCCACAAGGAGAACAGACAACACTCGACTGTACGTACACATCTGCGCCGGAGGACACCGGGGACCTGGACATCGAGTGGACGCTGGTCAGTCCAGACACCACGCAGAAAGACGAAGTGGTGAGTGAAGCCAAAACTGAGGTTTGGGAAGCGGGATTGTGGGAATTATTTACACGTAAATGTTGTTACAAATGATGAATAATTAGCTCTAACAGCAAGCTGAAGTAGCTGACGGTTTATTCATCCTTTAAGTCCAGTACATTGAACCTGTGCACGCTAGTTATGCTACTTATAGAGTTTAAGGCTTTACGTGACAGTTCAGAAGGTCATGTGTTTAAATCCCTTTACCACCTAACTGCCATGATTAGTATGGTGTACAATTTAAGACATGCAATATTTTACTGTAAATATGTTGTTTACTGTGAATTCCGCTGAGGTCAGAACAAATATTTTTTATTTTATCTTTATCAGCATGATTTTTGTTTTGCAACATAATACACGTTTACAGTATTGGGTTTTGATGATCTGCATTTGCTCTCTTAGCTCCTATCGTACTCTGGTGGGAAGAAATATTATCTTGGCAGCCCAGCGTTAATGAAGGGGGTGGACTTTGCGGTGAGCGACCCCTCTCAGGGCAACGCCTCGCTCATGATCGCTAAGCTCACGCCTGCACACACGGGAACGTACCTGTGTAAAGTCAAGAAAGCTCCAGGATTGGACACACGCAAAATCACTCTGCAGATTCTGGGTAATGTAATGCCTTCTTAATGCGCCAATCAAATTCAGCCAACAACAAAATGTACAGAATTCTCCACTTAAATGGTGTATAGAGTTCTCTAAGTTCAGCTGTACACTAATTTATGTTATAGTATATCATCATCTGGCACTGCTCATGGTTTCAGTTCCACCTTTTTTTAGCTGATGGCTGATAAAGTTTATCTTTTTTTTAAAAAAATTCTAACTACAGCTATCACGTTACAGCATATCGTAGTGATAGATAGACAGATAGATAGATAGATAGATAGATAGATAGATAGATAGATAGATAGATAGATAGTCTATATACAAAGTTAATAAAAATACAAACATAAAAAGTAAGAATAATTTCATCCGCTGCTTCCAGTGATTGTATTAGAATGTAATTTTAACAAACCTACATTTATCCATTTATCACAATATCATAATATCAGTATATCTTCATATCAACCAGCCCATCGGTTCACACGTCAGAAAGCGTTAACATGGTTTGAGCTAATTATTATTATTATTATTTTTTTTAACTAGTCCTTTCCTTCCATTACTTGTTAGCTATGTTACCCAACACTGTTCACAAAACACTTTGTCACATGTGGGGAAAAGCAAGTAAAAATATCTGTCTGAATGGTTTATTACAGCGTATATCACATCCTGTGTTCCCTTCACTCTTGTTTTTTTTTTTGCCTTTTGTTCGCATGGAAATCACAATAAAACGGGTTAGATGGCCTTTTTTCCATTCTGACGAGGTTTTTCGTCTGTTTGTTTTTATAATAAAGCTGCAGAACGAGTTGTACGTTCATTTCCTTTACTCTCTAAATCTTCCAAAATTCTAGTGTTAGTTGAAACTACAAACACAGTACATTGTAAAAGTATTTAACATCTTAAATAATTGTGAGATTAGCCTGGATTACAAATAACACTCACACTCATTGTTACAGTCAGTATTTTTATGCTCTTAAGATAAATATTTAAGTGTATTAGTGTAGCAGGGGATTGTATAGAGAAATACAGGGAGGTTTTTTTGCTGAATCGAAAGCCTCAGTTTGACTTAAAAATCCCTCGTACGTATATAAACATTATATATTTATATACATATATATAATGTTTGATTATATTAAATAATATTTATAAATAATATTTAACAGCATCATATATTTTTAGCATTATTATAGAATTGTCATGGAAAGCCATTTAATGAATGCATAATTAGTCAATAATAATTATCCTATAATCCACATAATAACATTTAAACAGGTTTATAAATGTTTTCCATCCATAACCCATATCCTTAGTCTTTTTGCCTTTTCCTTCAATAATAAATGTAAAGGTCAGGGAAAAAAACAGGTTCGAAAGCCAAGTTTCCATAGAAACAGAAGAGAATTCAGACAAAGGGGAAAAAAAAGATCTTTATCAGCTGTAGGTGGTGAAAGCAGTTTATCTTCCAAATTAGAAGAAGTCTAAAGCATAACGTTCATTCCACTGGGTTTTAAAGTTCACAGAGCGACTTCAGAAAGTAGTGATGAGTTTCTATTCCTAAAGTTTCTTCATTTCTCTGCTGCCATGGCAACAAGCTTCAAAATCCCGACTGCGCTTCGCTTCATAAGGAACCTCCATTAATCTCACACAGATGGCACGAGAACATCACAGAAATGCTCAGGAGCGAAATGAACAACATGTTCTCTAGCATATGTAAATTTATTACCAAAGCAGATCCGAATTACTGACTCGAACTGATAAAAGTTTTACTCTTCAGAGTTCATCAGGCATGACTATGAAAGTGTCGATCATGTCTCCTAAATTAGGAAGGAAATGAGAAGAGAGTGAAGGAAATGAAGGTCCATATATTGGAGAAAAAAAAACTCTTGTTCTTTCATCACTGCGAAAGTTCAAAGGATGAGGCTAAGTACAATAAATGTGTTTTTGGGTTACAAACATACTTAACGTGATTTCTTTCATCGCTTAGTCATGTTATGCAAATTATACTGTAGATCGTGTGAGACTCAAAATGTCCTACAGTAGGTTGCCAGATTTTTCTATTTCTTATGTTTCTTCTTCTCAGAAGCAGCATTTAAGGTCTCATATTTTACTATTTCTTTAACAAGTTAAGAAAGATCTCAGAGCTCCCTCAAAGTCTGTGTGTATGTGTGTGTGACCAAGGTCTACCAAGTCTGGTCTAACATGAACTTCACTGTCCATCAGAGCGACCGTCAGTGCCGAAGTGTTGGGTGGAAGGGAACGAGGACGTGGGGACGTCCGTGTCCCTCCACTGCAGGGCGGATCAGGGTTCTCCACCCCTCCAGTACACGTGGGGGAGAGAGAACGGGGCTCCGATTCCTCCCTCCATTACACAGGGTGAGTGTGATGTACCAGTGCGAGTGTGACATCAGATCTCACAGCAGGTCATGCAAGGTGTGATTTTATGGGCTTAATGGTTTTACTGGAATCGTGCCAGTCCATGAGCTGTTATTCGAAGACCATCAAAAGACTTGAGAGTATATATTAGTGTCGCTTTTATGAAGTATAAGATACAAGTGTGCTGTCAGGAAGCGTGCTTTTAAAAATTTTGGATTTTTTGGGGAGGAGTAATTACCCTATCATAAGCTTTTTGTTTAACCTGGAAATCCTAGAGAATTAAACAAGTACTTTTAATTAAAGAAGTAATCGTGCACTTTGAAGTGATTACTTTTAAGTTGAATTCGGGCTCACGGACGAGATAGAATACTGTACCTCTCTCAAAAAAAGGGATGGAAAAACCAAAGACTTTTAGATATGGTAGACTTTCCTTACATATCCAGGTGAGTGTGAAAGTTTGTGCACCCATGCTTTGAAATTTAAACCATTATATCTGTTTTAAAAAATAAGTATCAGGAAAAAAAAATCATTAAAAAAATCAAGACTCAAAAGAAAGCCCATTCCCTTCTTTTCTGGGAAACGCATGATAGTTGGTTTATGAGACCTGGCAACCCTGCCTATTCTATCCATTTTGGCGAGATCCTGCTGTGGAAAACAGTGTAACAACGAAAGTTAAAAATATGAATATGACTACTTTAAGACATTAGTTAATGTATAAATGAAAAAGTTAAAATGCAGCCAGGCATGATTTATAGTTAACAGTTAACTTACGCTTTAACTTATATTTGTTCACTTGTGTGCTGTATATCAGATGCGTTCCTTGGAGGACTTCACATCTCCAATCACTCGGTGGACTTGGCGGGTGTCTACACATGCGAGGTGTATAACGCTGTCGGGAAAGAGAGCTGTCGAATCAAACTGCGAGCCATCACCGGTAAGTGTACACGCTACACAATATATCGACACATACGCTAGTTATAAAAGTACCACTCAAGAAAAAGTACTTAAAGAAATCTCTACACCGTTAGACTTGAGTAAAAACCCCAGCGTACATTCATACAGAAGCATCCATATGCAAATTAGAATTTTTTAATTCTTCTACTCTACAACATCGCTAATGTTAGCAAGCTGCTAGTCAACTAGCGCACTTTTGATAAAAAATTAAAAATCAGTTTTATTAATGAGGCAAAAGTTAAAAGTTTTCAAAACACAGTTACAATAGCAACAATCATGTGTTCAACGCTACCTTTGTTGTAAGTTAGCTAGCTAGCAGAGAGTGAAAATTCTAAAGTCACGTTTTCAAGGTCCAAATGTGATTGTATGTAATTGGTCCAAAACAGTGTGACATCACAACTAGACCTGAGCTCAGGTCTAGCTCCGCCCTAGTTCAAGTGATTCTGTATGATACAGTCTTAAATGATTTATTGATTGATTGATTGACTGATTGATCAAGAAAAAATATTTTATGACCCCTCCACAATTCGCATAATAAACACACAAACACATGTTTTGGGCATCATTTTATTACCGAAGGATCTCTGTTGATTTCTTTGTCGTCATTCTAACTGGTGTGTGTGTGTGTGCATGTGTGTGTGTGTGTGTGTAGCTGCTAGCAGAGCTGGTGTGATCGTGGGCATCGTGTGTGGATGTCTGCTTCTCATCGCCATCATCCTCATCATCTTGTTGCTCCTCCTGTTCCGATGCAGACAACAGCGCCAACGCTACGAGAAAGAGTTCGCCAACGAGATCAGGTTAAAAATAAATAAATGCTGCATTCAATAACAGCTGCTGTGACACTGTTTACTAAAAGAAATCTCTCATGATGTTCCTCAGGCACACTGCGATCCGGAAATCTCTTGTTCTGCATCTTATGTTTGCTATTAACAACAACGCGACAGGCGAATGGCTCGGTTTTAAATGACAAGGGATCTTTGAATTGAGAGTGTCTGAATTTTATGCAAATGCAAATGTTTAGTTGCAAATGCAAATCCTGGGAATGAATGAATTCTACAGCGCATGTAGGCTGATTTTTTGATTGTTTCTTCACTTCCCAACTCACAACTTTCTATATATGATTCAATTCAGTGTATCAGCGTGAGGGTATCAGGAATGAGGATTACAGGAACATGCTCAGTCAAATAATAGGGTGGTGGTAGGGTGATGCACGCACACACACACACATGTTTTATTCCTCTTACACAACAGCGACCTGCCAATTCTCATATCAGCCAATGTCAGCCAGCCGTTGTGTGATCAATCCCCGTATTTACGTCTGATTCTCAGGGAGGACGTCGCACCGCCCGAGAGCCGACCGACGAGCCGTGTTGCGAGCCGTAACTCCAGACGGACCTACAGCCATGTCACCCAAACCGAGCAGCACCGAGCGCCGTCCAGCACCACGGGAAACACACTGCCTAAATACGACGAAAAATACGGTTACATCGTGTGACACCTGCGAATATCATACGATCAAACATGCATGAATATAAATATTATATATAACTCAGTGCTGGAGGGAAATACACTCACTCTGTATACAGTGTGTTATTTATAATGTACATTTATTACTGTATATCCTGATGTTAAGATTTTAAAATGTTTTTAATATATATATTTTTTTAGTTTTGTCAAATGAAGGGAATATGCATGTCTCTGTATGTGTGAATGTTTTGTTTTAATTGTGTAAAAATGTTGTAAAGTGAACTAACGGCATTATAATATATGGATGTATTTTTTAGGACATTTGTATTGTATTATGTGAACATAACATCATTACTATTCATTATCTAATAATCAGTATAAACAGATAAAACACACCTGTTACTGTAAATAAAACACTTTCATTAAATGTTTTGTCTTGTTTTGCCTAAAAACACTCACGATTGCTTCTTTAAATGTTGTTTTGATTTTGTCATAATGAGGAAAGCTAAGTTTTTTTTCTTTATTTTATTTTTGACATAAGGAATAAATATTGCAAGATAAAATTCTGAATAAAAATGATACCCGGAGATGACGAGCTTTACAACATGTCTCAAAGTAGATGCGAAATACTTTTCAATTATTTGAAAAAAAAAAAAAAAGATTTTCAATACATGTTTTAACCAAGTATTTTACAAAAAAATTTTTATTATTACAATAAAATGTAATCATTATTAAATTATTATACAATACAAAAGAGTCAGGTTTTGGACTCAAATTAGCAGCAATAAAATTAGCATTTATAAAACAAAAAGTTTAAAAATGTCTGTATAACTGTATCTTTATATTTTGAGATGAATTAATTTAAATTAAAACAACTTAGATAAATAGTATATTTAATAAATATAAAATAAATATTTTTACACAATAATTCTAGTTCTGAAAATTATTGAAATCTCTTTAAAAATCACAGTAAATGATTAAAATGAAGACTAGGATGTAACAATTTATCACACATATGGCACGTGGGGGAGGGGGCGGGGGGGCGGCTTGTTAAATAAGTCGTCGTCGCCACGCAACGCGCATGCGCAGAAGTGCTGTCACGACCCGCTAGCTTTCTGTCGGCGCAGAAGCTAGGCTAAGCTAACACCGCTAATCATGAAGGCGCTTCGGGGAATGGTGAGCGGAGCCGTGAACGAGTTTACCTCGGCTGTCAGCGGGCACAAACCTGCTGCCTCTCGGGAGCACGTCCTCGCAGTCACCCGCGACTACATCTCTCAACCGAGGCTGAGTGAGTCGCATTTTAATCCTCTTTTAATTCTGCTAGGCAGATATGCAGCAGGCGAAGGCCGTGGTTCAAATCGAGCCGCTAAGTGCGCTTCGTAGAGTGAAACGTAACGTCTGTTACACCCTATGTAGTGCACTGTGCTTCTAAAAGCGTGCGATTTGGGCCCAGCCATTAGCCGTGCGCAGGATGATAGACCGTTAATGATGCAGCGAATGAATGACGGGGTTAGATAACAAGAAACACACTCGGTTTATTCATCTTTTATTAATCTTAATTATGTGATAGCATAGAAATTAAGGAGAAGGATTGTTATTTTTGCATTTACTCGTATGAATTAGCATTTATTGGCTTAGCCGGCGTCTGGGCATTCAGTTTAGAATTATTGTGACCATCAGCTGTAATGTCATTCACACACAGTGTCATGTGACTAAAAATTAAACCTTAGTATCAAAGCAAATAAATGTGTGTATGTTTGTTTAATTTTAATCTCATATTCTTCCTTAAACTTATGCAATAGCTGATGCTTCAATAGCTTCATGCTCTGTTTACTAAATAATGCATTGATTTTATTTTTCTTTATTTATATAATATTTTATTATGTGTAATTTATATCCATATTATGTGCTTTAGGTTTGAAGTTTGTCCAGCTGTCTATATTAAATAAGGTGCATCTGCAAGAAGCTTATTGGTTAATAAATGCATCATCCAGAGCTGAAGAAAATTAAACATTTTATTATAATTCAAGGTTAAAATATGCAGCATTGTTTGCATTTTGAAAAACAGCATCATGTACAGCTTACTGTAAGCCTGGTTGTTGTTATGAAGCTGTTATAATGCAGTATATTCAAATAATACATGTAAACTGTTATTGCTTATTGTTACAAATAAAACAAATCAACATATTTGAGGTAAGTAGACAGATATATGAAAGTTTAGCGTAGGTTCTAGTGTTACAGTGGGGCAAAAAAGTATTTATTCAGCCACCAATTGTGCAAGTTCTCCCACTTAAAAAGATGAGGCCTGTAATTTTCATCATATTTATACCTCAACTATGAGAGACAAAATAAGAATAAAAAATCCAGAAAATCACATTGTAGTATTTTTAATGAATTAATTGGTAAATTCCTTTTAAAATAAGTATTTGTTCACCTACAAACAAACAAGATTTCTGTCTCTCACAGACCTGTAACGTCTTCTTTAAGAGGCTCCTCTGTCCTCCACTCGTCACCTGTATTAATGGCATCTGTTATCAGTATAAAAGACACCTG
>JAQMYJ010000009.1:25932413-25944729 GCA_030014305.1 Clarias laeviceps
TTAGAGCCGTTATGAAGCTTTACAGAGCAGAAGTAGCAGAAACATCTCAATATCAACTGTTCAAAGGAGATCATTGTATATTTGAGGTATAAATGCCTTCAGTGTTGTTTTATAGTATAGAAACAAATAAAAATCAGGATAGACCATGAAATTAAAAGGGGTATACAAACTTTTGACTGGTAGTGTGTATGTATATATACAAACATGCAAGAATTAAACAGACTTCAGACAGGCAAGTATGCTTGCAGTATGACCAGGTTTAATTGCGTAGAATACTTGCATTCTACAGAGTATGAAAGGTTCAGGCTACCTGAAGATACCAAAGTAATGAAAGAAGCTAAGAATATTTTCATTGAATTAATGTCAAATGTTACCAACAGCATCAGCTTCAATTCTGTTAAAATACTTTAAAATGTTGTTCATCAAGTGTGTATATAAAGTAATTCATCCTGTGTTTGTGTTTTTAATGTCCACTAGAGGGCAGTAGTGAATAAGTAATACTGATCTCATGGATTTACAGCAGAGTGATCAGTTTAATCAGTGATCAGTTTAATCAGTGATCAGTTAAATCACCTGCTTATTGTACAATATCTGCTTATACAATAGAAACAAACATGTAAAAAAAAAAAAGTGTACAGCTAAATAAAACTATATAACTTTTTGCTCAATTTGGAATATTTTAATAGACTTTTACAGTGAGTAACATTTGTTTGTTTGATTTTTGAGTTGGCTTTAAAGACTTTGGTCAGATTTTAGTAAAGAAACAATTCACTACATCTGAAGTGAACTTAATAATAATAATAATTCACTGCCTGGCCAAAATTTTTTTGCTGTTGTTGTTTTTTTTCTACAGCCGACACTGTAGTGTGCAGTTTATGTACGAAAATGATTCCTTAATATCCTGGAATATGTCAGTGCCATCAGGGAAGAAAAACTCCATAGAAGTGATGAGTAACTGATCAACCCCAGATCATAACACTGTCTCCAGAGGCTTGGACACTGGACACTAAGCATGATGGGAGCATCACTTCAGGGCGTTTCCCTTCTTACCCTGACACGCCCATCACTCTGGAATAGGGTCAGTCTGGACTCATCAGGTCACATGACCTTTTTCCATCACTCCAAAGTTTAATCTTTATGCTCCCTAACAAACTGAAGCCTTTTTTTCTGATGAGTCTCACTAACAATCTTGCGAGTTCTCATCACATTTTGTGTGTGTGTGTGTGTGTGTGTGTGTGTAAATGCTCTTACTTTCACTATTACACATAGCTCTGGTTTTTACTGTTGATTTTTCACCATGCAGCATCACCAAGTGTTTAAATGATCCCCATTCGTGATTTATTTCCGACCACATTTCTCCAGCAGAGTTGATGCTTCAGCACGATCCTTCCATGTTTTGATAATGTATTGAAGGACTCTTAACCCACTTCCAGTTATTTCTTTGCTTGATGCAGCCTAATAATTTGACCCTTTTAAAATGGTGATTTTTTTATTTTTATTTGGACAGACAGTGTAGCAATAATAATAATAATAATAATAAATGTTGATGATAAGTATTGTAATATAAGCATGTTTCATGTGTTTAAATTAACGTAACGTATTAGCTCTGAGACATGTTTTGCTCATTTCTTTATGGTTGTGCAGCAGATTAACTTTATTAACACGCACAAATCATGCAGCTATAATAAGAAGCTTCCCTGAGGCACCAAACTTCAGTCAGTGTTTATGATGAAGCTGAGAAGCTGACTAATCCCCTGCAGCTACAGTATGTCTGGTTAGAGATTGCGTCTCCACACAGCCACGCCCAGTCTGACAGGTCTGAACCTGCGCTGGGACAAAACACACAGGAGCAAAGTTTATTATGAGACACGTCTGAGGCTCTGTGTAGCTGTTAATCTTTAACTCTTCACATATCTCAGACAGGAAGTCCAGTCACGGCTAGTAACGTTAGCATGAATCATGATAATAGCGGTTTGCTTATTGATCTAGCTGATCCATGCATGAATAATTAACCACGTTTGATCCGATACATTAGAAGCTACGAGCCACAATAAGCTATAGGATTTCTTCTCAGTCACATTCATAATGTAGATTTTGTACATTACAGTTGCTACAGTGACGTGAAATACTTAATACCAATTACCATTTCTAAGATGCGCCTTAAAAATGTATAGACATTAGCGCTCTGATTGTTGACTTGAACGTCTCTGGGATTTGGTGACCTGTCTGGTAAAATCATATCACAATTAATTTCATTGTGGATTAGGTTCAGGATTAGGCCTTTATAACATCAATCTGTTTAACTATCATTTTAAACAACAAAGCTAACATACGGCAGCTTTAATGAAGAATATCGCTTAGGACGGTAAAAAGAAGGTCTATGAATACGCATTTATTTTTAAACATTTATACTGTATACTCAGAGCTAGCAGGTAATGCAGTGCAACTACTCCGTTATTGTACTTAAGTATTTATGGACTTATGGATTTACTTAAGTCTATGGACTCATTCATACTCACTTGCACTATATATTTATATTTTAATTTCTGGACCATTGCACAAGACACTTTAATAAGACACTTTAATAAGTCACTTTTTATGCATATTTGCACACCCACAGTCACTTCCAAATTTTTACAAATTTCAATTTTTTTCTACTATATTTTCTATATTTTGTAATATTTTTATTATGCCCTTATTTGTACAGTATATTTTACTAGTTACATTTACGTATTTCTTTTTATTCATATTTATTTCTTAGGTATAAGCTTTTATTTTTTAAGGTCACTGGCGGTCGTATAAGAATTTCACTGCATATCGTATTGTGTATGACTGTGTATGTGACAAATAAAATGTTTATTTAAATTTTTAAAGAAAGAAGCTAAGAATGCTGCTCTCCATTCACTGAATTAATGTCAAATCTTATCTCTATAAATCTCTACTAGATTTGCACATTCATGTTACCAGCTTCAGCATCAGCTTCAATTCTGTTTAAAATACTTTAAAATGCTGTTCATCAGTAACTTTGTCAGATAGAAATCCAGAAAAATGAGTTTCTTTCTGCAGTACTTAAAGGACAAAAGTATTGTAGAACATGTACTTAGTACTTCTACTTGAGTAAACATTTGAAGTTGTGCTTCTACTTGTAACTTCATTTTACAAAAGTATTTGTACTTGTACCTACTGAGTGTGTACTGCAGATTTAATGTGTAGGATGTCATCTATGGCCCCCAATAACACAGACATTACCCAAGTTACACCTTTAATTGTCAACACAAAAAAGTTACATATCGCAGCTTTAAAGTAGGATGCGATTAAAGGCCCTAAAAAGTCCAGAACAATCATGTTCACATAATTCATTTAGACCAAAAAAGGTTACGTTAATATTGCAACTTTAAAGAATTTAGGTCCATGAAAAGTTCAGAAATATATGTACAGTAACTATACCTTTAATTCTGAAAAAAAAAAAAAAAAAAACACATACAGCAACTTTAAAGCCAATGCTGCAGATTTAAAGTAGGATGTTCAGAAATAACCCCGACTACACCTTTCTCTTTCACTAAATGTCACACTCAGCAACTTTAAATGAGATGTTGCTTAGAGCCTTTAAAGTTTCAGAAACAGCTCTGACTCAATAAAAATGACATACAGCTTCGAGACAGAAACAAATAAAGTTTAAAAATCTTTTAATACAGTGTTAAATATTTTCACCTTTAAACAAACAATGTGAGACAAAGACTTGGTTAGTATTTTAATTGGTAATTTCATTTTATTAAATTTTTTTATTAGAAATAAAAAACAGAAGAAAAATGTAAAATATTTGATGAAGCTGATTAAAATACAGCTCTGGGTCATGAAGTCATTGTTTGGGTGGATGAATAAGAAACAGCTTGTGTGTGTAAGGATGCTTGTGGTTTAAACCGTATAGGAAATATAACGCAGAGTGCAAAGATAAAGAGAGAAGAGAGTAAGTGTGCAGAAAAAGAAACCTGCTACATATTTTCCAGCACAAGCCTAAACAGACCTCTGAGAAATCTGAGACGTACAGTATAGGGATACACATGTGAGCGTTTGATTAATCTCATCGCTGTAATTATCTGCCTGATATCAGATCTCTAAATTCCAAACAGGCATCAGCTTTTTATTGGTGATGCTTCACCCGAGGGCGGGGCTTTTAGAGTCTGCTTTCTGCACACGGTGGTTTTTTCTTACTGCATAAAACCTTGAGTTTAATTGTTTACCAAAATAATCAATTAATTCAATTCAATTCAATTCACTTTTATTTGTATAGCAATTATCATTGTCGCAAAGCAGCTTTACACAAACAAAAGAAAATTATGAAAATGTGTATGAACTGTGAATGTGTGTGAATCAGATCGTCCCTGACGATCGAGCCGAGGGCGACGGTGCTGAGGGAAAAACTCCCTGAGATGGTAGTAGAAAGAAACCTTGAGAGGAACCAGACTCAACAGGGAACCCATCCTCATCTGGGTGATAACGGATAGCAGGGATTGATCTGCACTCATACTGTGTGTTTGGAGGCTGGAAGTTCAGTATAACAGTTGATGTCTTTAAGTTAATACTATGAATACTATTATGAATCCTCTCACTCATTCTTTATATCCTGTGCAGGGTCACCGGGTGGGATACACCATGAATAATAGAGTGACCCTCCATCACAGGACACAAACACACACATTAACTCACACACTACAGTCAATTACAGTCAAAGCCTTAGCTTTAGGACTCGCATAGCTTTGGACTGTGGGAGGAAACCTGGAGTGCCTGGAGAAACACACAGTATGGGGAGAACATGAAACTCCACAGACCCAAAGGTGAGACTTGAACTCTCAACCCTCAACCCCGGAGGTGGCCTCCACAGTCCCTAGTTGGACTACAGAGGTTCCTAGATGGATGGATGGATTGTAACCATGGAAACCGATTTAGGTGATTAATATCTGGAGTATTTTTTGGAAGTAAATGTAACAGTTGGATTATATTAACACATCATTGGAATGTATCATTATTCATTAATTTAAAATTAAACTCAAAGTGCCTTACAATGTGAAATAAAAAAAAAAACGGAGAAATAGTGACACAAAAATGTAAATTGTAAAAAGACAAAAATAATGCAAAAATAATAACAGTACAGTATTAAAATGAAAAGTAATACTTAAAAAATGCCTAAAAATCAAATGATACTATAATTATTATAACAATGAAACTGTGATAAAAAGAAATCTCTAATAGTGTAAAAGAAATGCAAATAAGAATAATGTCCAGGAACAACTTTAAACTACTAACAAAGGTTACATACTGCTACTTTAAATTATGATGCCACTCAGGGCCTGCAAAGGTTCAGGGATATTCCTGGTTATGTATCTCATTTTGACAAAAAAAAGAAGATAATAAAGTAGAAGAAGCAAGACATACTGCATACCTTACGGTAACATGCATATCATTAGGGAACCATAAGATTCAGAACTAATCCGGACTACACCTTTAGTGTTTTAACAAATTTTTAAATACTGCTGCTTTAAAATAAGATCTGTCTTAAAGTCCCAGAGATTGAGAAAGTACTCTGGCTACACCGCTGATTTCTGAAAGTTACATACTGCAGCTTTAAAGTGAGATATTGCTTTAGGTCCACAAAATGAATAATAATAATAATAATAATAATAATATTTATTATTTATTTATAATTAATTTTAAAAAATGATATGTTGCTGAGGGGCCTCAAAAGTTCAGAAACTACTCCTTCAATTTTGAACAATAATGTAAATTTTATGTAAAAGTAGTTCTGCTGCTGACAAACACATCTTATATCAATTCACCCTCCTTGTTTCAAATCACACTGCTGCTGTCACACCCACACTATCTTTTGCATTCCTGCACTTTTATATTTTTATACTTCACATTTTGTAACTTAATTTCCAGTTGAAATTTTTACTCTATTCCATATTCGTTAATTTCATTGTACAGTATTTTCTACAATACAGTGTCTTTTTTTCAGAAGAGCTGCAGTATGATGGTCAAACTGCGAGGAGTAAAAACAGCATAGTTGAATATTGATTTGTAAACTTTCTCAAGACTTTTTGGGGAAGTTTGAGCAGGTGAACTCGCCTGGCCAAGTCCGCGCAGTGCGGTTCCTGCATGTTTCTGTGAAACTGCATTCCTCACCGACATGTCGTCTCTGTCATCAACTCCCACGCCATATGTGGATGTGTTCATGTAAAGCTGACTACGTCATGTTCATGCTGTGGTAAGTATCTGATTATAGTTAGGTGTGTACTGTAGGAGAAAGAGAAGGAAATGAAACAGTTTGCTGTCTGTCTGCGCCCAGGACTAAAGAAATGATACAAACTCTAATATCAGTTTTGTCCTGACATTTCCAACATACAGACTAGAATTGTACAAGTTTTTAATAAAGATTATAGCACTGTGATCGACTATTTAAACTGCGAAATTACAGCATATTACATTAAAAAAAAAAAATAATAATAATAATAATAATAATAATAATTAAAAGACTGATCTGTACAGCAGTGGCGTTAAATTCTCCTTTCTAATTTGGGTCAGGAGGTGTTGATTAAACTTTAACAGCAGCTCTGACAATAGCACTGGTTTACATTAACGCACTCGTTCTAATAAATTATCATTACATTAGTAACAGCTTGTTGATAAGGATGACGTTTTCTTTAATGAGATGTTTACTACATTTAACATCTAAGGAGCCTCCAGTGTCAGCATTAACGCTGTACACACATGTGTTTCCATTACCTTCAGAGGAGTTTATGCTTCTAACAGGATTTCACTTTTTTTTCACTGATGTTGCACGACATCGAACACACAAAAAGCATGATATTCATTTTTTTTTAATGATATTTGTTGTTAAATCACTGTGGTAAAAGAGGAATAAAACACCTAAGGACATGTCATTAAGACAGATTTAACAGCTTTGGATTGAGGGATTTATTTCAAATTTTCCTTAATATTTGAGTCATTGATATGGCTAATGGTTTTTTGTCTGTTAACCTACATCCAGACAGACAGCCATGGTTAGCTTTCTTTTTCGATGGTGATCAATATTTTTGGTCTTGCCTGAGCCTGAGCCTGCACAATAGCCCAATATATATCATCAAGCATTAAGGAGTCACCTGAAGCCAGAATGTCCAGTTAAGGAGTCTAGCCTGGTCCAATTCACTGATGACATTCTTTTAGCCTCAACTAACCAGAAAGTGCATAACAGAGAGTTACTAGCGCTGCTGACACACCTCAGTGCACATGGTCATAAAGCTAACATTGCCAAAGCTCAACTAGCCGCCACTTCTGTGCAATTTCTAGGCCAATCAGTAACTGCAGGACAGAGACACATCCTCCCTGATTGGGTTGCAGCAGTACGCATCTTCACTGCTCCATCAACAGTGCTTGATCATTCCAGGGTGTGTGTAACTACAGTCGCCCATGGGTTGAGGATTATGCCACACTGTAAACCCGAATAAGTTGGCAAAACTCAAAAAATTTGAGGTAATCAGTTACATAAAATTTTTTTAAGTAATGATGTTTCCAGTTTTAAGTAAATGGAACTTTGAGTTTTTTGTACTCATTTTTTTTAGTTGTTGCAAATGAAATAAATTGTTGTTGGTCTTTCGGCTGCTCCCGGCAATGGGTCGCTACAGCAGACAATCCGGTCCGCACACAAGCTTGGCACAGGTTTTACACCAGATGCCCTTCCTGGCACAACCCTCCCGTTTTATCTGGGCTTGGGACAGACACTTCATCCAGTTGTTGGGAATCGAACCCGGGCCTTTCACATGGCAGGCGAAACACCTACCACTGAGCCACCAGTGCCCTTTTGCCCTGATGATGTCAGACACCTAATCGCTAGTCTGAAAGATTTTAAGTTGGTGGAACTTTAAGGTGACAATAACTGTTACTTAAGTACTTACAGATACTTAAAATATCAAATTTGTTCAACTAACTTGAAAAGTGTTATTTCTACAAACTCATAAATACCAAAAAGTTCTAAATACTCATAAAGGTCTATTAATTAGAACCTTAAAGCTGCTCTTACATCTGCACCTGCTTTAGGTTTTGCACAAACTGAGCTGCTGAGACACTGCGTGTCTGATGCAGGATCATGGTGGCCAATTGCATCTAGTCCAATATTTTTCAGCTAAGTTGGACATAAATGCTAGCAGTTTTGGTCCATGCCTTCGTCCATGCCTGGTCCATAACTCTCTGTTATGCACTTCATGGTTCAAGCTACATTTTTAGCTGTTACTACCTGTGCTCTGATAGTGTTACTGCAACGCATCTCACTGGATGTTGTCCTCATGCTGTTCTCTCTTTGTTGTCCTCAGCTCGTGTGATCACAGTGACTGCTCAAAGATGGAGCAACTGGCTCAATGCTCTCACAGCTCCTAACATCACCCTGAAAAGGACAAAGATCACCAACTCCTCATGGTTAATGATGGCTGCAATGTCTAATTCCTTAGATGAGGGCACGTCAGGTGATCATGACTGTGTGATGTATGATCAGAAGGGCCGAGTGCTCGTTACATGCTGTTATAGCTCAGGGTCGTCTTCCTGATCATCTCTCTGCACAAGTTGCGGCGCTAGTCACCCTGACTATTGCATGTGTTTTGGCTACAGCGTGTTCAGCCACAATCTACACTGACAGCCATTATTGTGGGACACTTTCACTCAGATTTGCTCTTCTGATGACATTAAACTGTCTGGTAAATGTGTCAGGTGCTGATGTTGATGAGAGAAATCAGGTCCATGAGACCTCAACACCCGAATCCTAAGGGACCAAGATACGAGTAAACCCAATTCTACTCCGCTGCATGCTAGTCTAATACACCTGCTCCCCACAGATCGCTCAGACATTAATATAGATGCCCCTAGTTCTTGTGGACCGGTAAATTGCGAGGAAGCCGAATGCATCATCGGCCCAACCTACAGTAACTCAGAACGTTAAAAACTTAGAGGTGTTACGTGATCGTGTTATACATATTGATCAGGTTAACAGTGATGGTCTACAGGCCTTGCAAAGGTTCCTGGTGGATAAATGGCCGTGAAATTCTATTAGCTTACAGTATGTGGCTATTTGTTGTTGCTATTTGTGTGTTTCTAAAAGCATTTTTTTAGCATAGGGTAATTCTGCTTCATCAAGCGCTCTTTGACTAAACACATCATTACCCTTTATTCCCAGACTCAAAGTTGATCTAGTGAGCGTCAAAGCCAGGATAAAGAAACACAAGCTTTTATTTGTCTCATGTCCATCACAGCAGAGGGAAATTCTTGTCTTTGTGGAGTCAGAGTGCATTGTCAGTCATGACATGATACAGAGCAGAGAGGATTAAGGGCTTTTCCCAGAAGACAGACAGCTTGAACTCCTGACCAGTAACCCAGATCCTTATCTCTTAAAACAGAATCACCAAAAAAGTCCTCGTTTAAAGCGGCATGTTTCACCAAACACGTACACTTACATCGTTAGGATAACCCAGGAGTAATAACACTAATAATACATTATTTACACATCTTATTTTAATTCAGTGCAGGTTTAAAGCAGGAGGGTCAGACAGGCCTGTGATTGTGAAACTGAGACATGATTCACTGGAGTGTGTAGGGAGTCACGGAGCTGCTGGACTGAATCAGGTGGGATCAGTGAGCCGGGGTTATAACCAGCTCTCCCTCTGGAGTCTCAATCCCATAAATGGAAACTCCTTCTCTCGTTTGCTGGAAGTTCTAGCCCACTCGTGACGTCACAATATGGCCCTCATGGCCCCCAACAGGGTTGCCAGACAGTGTTTTCTAACACAGACAGGATGTTTTACTAGGGGATGATAAATTGATTAGCAGATGTGTATATATGTGCAGCTGTATGCATTATTACATAGCACACTGGTTTTGGTCTATTTAATGAAAATACATTTATGATAATGTTCAATATATACTATAGCTATTTAGTAATTAATTAATTAACTATGTTAAAGTTGAATGTAATGTCAATTGCTTGTTGTTGTTTTAGGTTTAGTGCCCAAAATATGGATTAATACAAAGTTTTAATTGTCTGTGTTTTTTTATTTGTTTGTTTATTAATGCACAATAAATAATGGACTGCAATGGACTGGTACACCATGCAGGGTGTGTCCCGCCTCGTCCTTGTAACGATTGAATCACTCCTTTAGTCGCTGCCCACAACCTTGGGGTAACTATGGACAATCAACTGTCCTTGTGCCCTCACATTGCTAACTTTACTTGCTCTTGATGATTTTCTCTTTATAAAACCAGAAGAACTTGTTCAAGTCTCTCCACACAGGCCACTCAGGTGCTTGTTCAGTCCCTTGTTATTTCAAGACCCGACTACTGCAACTCACTCCTGGCATGTCTGTCTCTGCGCACCACTCGTCCTCTGCAGCTGATTCAGAACGCAGCTGCACAGCTTGTCTTCAACCTTCCTAAGTTCTCCCGCACCACCCTACTGCTCCGTTTCCTGCATTGGCTTTCTGCATCAAATTCAGAAAAAAGTGATGCTTGGCTACAAAAGTTAAAGCAGTCACTCGCCTCTCAGCTCTAATCACAACCCGCAATACCTACAGTATGTCATACCATGTTCCCTGCGATCCTTCAGCACTGTTCGACTGGTCACACCATCTCTCAGGGATTGAGGAAGACCTGCGTCGAGACTGTTTTCTGTTCCATCTCCTGGTGGTGAAATGAACTGCCTCTAGATGTTTGTACAGCCGAGTCACTGGCAATCTTTAAGTGAAAACTAAAGACATTTTACATTTAGGCATTTGGCAGAAGCTCTTATTTATCCAGAGCGACTTACAAAAGTGCTTAAGTTTCCATCATTGGATAAATACTTACACTGGGCTACTAGGTTACTAACTATGTACCATCATGTTACACACTGCTGGGAAGTTGTTGTTTTTTTAAAGTAATGGTCAAACTGTACAGTAACCTTAGTAACACATGTAAGGATCTATACAACGATTGAAACTTTAAAGCATTTTGTAAGTTGCTCTGGATTAGAGCGTCAGCCAAATGCCTAAATGTCTTTGTAAATCTAAGGAGCATGAGTGAGATGAGAGTAAATAATGCCAACAATACAATACACTTAAAGTCATTAAATTATTGTTCATTTATTAGTTAGCTAATTTGTTCATTTGTGCTGTTTCTTTGCTCAATTACCCTTTTAATATTAAAGTAAATGCCATGTGTTTGTTTGTTTGTTTGTTTGTTTGTTTGTTGCAATAACTAAAACCAATACATTAAAATTATTAATTTATCAATTAAACCCATAATCATCAGTAAGTCCAAATTGTATTAGAAGAAGCTACTAACTCTAATCTGGCAACCTTGCCACTACTTACCTGCTGTAAATCGCTCAGTGATTGGCTGAAGCTGTAGCGGTTGTTCTGCTCTCTGATTGGATGAATCCGCCCACGTCATTAATTATACATAAGGCTTCCTTGACTGTCCCGAGGAGGAGGAAAGTAGGCGCGAGCGCTGAACTACTCACCGTCGACATGGAGCTGCGGGCGCGCGCGCTGCTGTTACTGCTGTTACAGGGTGAGTGTTTATATTCACACAGGGGTTTTAATTTAATAACAGAGTGTGTGTGTGTGTGTGTTACAGGAACAGACTTACTTACTGCTCACTGTGTGTGTCTGTGCACATGACCGGGTTTAGATTCAAATGTGATGTGATCCACCTGCGCTTGTGATAAAGAGTGTGTACAGTCGGGCGCGCGTGCGGAGAGAGGTGTGTGTGTGTGTGTGTGTGTGGTGGTGATATATGTGTAGAAAAGCTGCGTGTCATGTGTCAGGACTGCTGATAGTTTAAACTTTTTCAAGAAACGAATCAAAGACTTAAAAAAGTAAAGTTTACATAAAATATTAAGTAAAGTTTACATTAAATTTAACTTACTTTTATTTGTTTAAACTGCGGTCACTGTCGCAAAGCAGCTTCACAGAATCAAAGGAAAATGATGGAAATGTGTATGAAATGTGAAAAATGTGTACGAATCTAAATGATCACATTTACAGTACATTTACAGATCACACAGATTTGCACTGGATTGAATTAAAAAGGCATAAAATTAATAAAACATTGCCCATAGCAGCCTTCACATCTGTATTGTTAATATCTTTCTCTGTAATTAAATTAATATGTCATTTTAGGACACGTCTTAATCTCAATAACTTTAGGACACGCCCCGAACTCTGTAACTTTAGGACACGCCCCGAACTCTGTAACTTTAGGACACGCCCCGAACTCTGTAACTTTAGGACACGCCCCGAAC
>JAQMYJ010000009.1:25956331-25968302 GCA_030014305.1 Clarias laeviceps
TCTTGTGTACTTTCTGAGAGAAATACCTCCGTTTTCTCTGTTTTTGGCTTTTTATGGTGCCAGTTGTCTCTCTCTCTCTGTGTGTGTGTGTGTGTGTGTGTGTGTGTGTGTGTGTGTGTGTGTGCAGGTTAGATCTTGTAAAAGTGTATTACCTGTGAAAGTGTGTTTCTCTGTGTCCACCCACAGGAAGGGTTTTGCTGTTTGTGTGTCTAGTGGGTCGGTGATGTCTCAGTGTGTTAAAGGCTCTGAGTTACTGATCAGAAGGTCGGAGGTTCGAGCCCCAGCCTGCCCTTGATCGAGACTCTAAACCCTGTCTATGAAAGCTGGGATTTGTGAAGAATAAAGAATTCCACTGTGCAGTAAAATGTATATGTGACGAATAAAGGCTGAACCTAGTTAACAGTGTGTGTGTGTGTGTGTGTGTGTGTGTGTGTGTGTGTGCGCGTCTTCCCGCAGGTTGGTATATTGAACACTCTCAGGGATTTAATGTGGGAACATCAGGAGCCAAAATTTTCTCTGGGCCGAGTACCGAGGAATTTGGATACACAGTGCAGCAATTCAGCAATCACCAGGGACAATGGTAAGGTGTGTGTGTGAGTGTGTGTATATATGTGTATATATGTGTGTGTGTGTGTGTGTGAGTGATCCCTTTTCATTACATACCACCAAACACACTTGTCACATGCTTAATACCTACGTTTTCTAGATAAAATAGATTTACTTGAAAGAAGCCACGCCCACTTTATTGGGACGACCAGCTAGAGGCAACACCTCCTTCATGAGACTGACAGACACAGAAGCCACACCTCCATCACAGACACTTACCGATGTGCAGGCCGACCTGCTTCATTACTGCTGACCGACTAGAAGCCAGGACATTCACAGAGGCCACGCCTCCTTCGTTTGGGCTAACAAGCCACGCCCCCACATTAGGGTTAACAGAGGCCACGCCTCCTTTATTAAGACTGATAAAAGCAAGACACGTCTCCCATTGGAAGTGACGGGACCAAAGGTCACACCTCTTTAATTAAGACTTACAGGAATATAGACCACACCTCCTTTACTGACACTCAGGCCCACAGGCCACGCCCACTTTTTCTTTTCTTTTCTCCTTTTTTTTTTTTTTTCAGACTTCCAGCTACAAAAAGAAAATGTTTGAACAGATAGTCAGTAATGCATGAGTGGAGATATGTCCTTTTTACACACACACACACACATTAAAAAGCTTTATAAATGCATTGCATAGCCTCTTTATATTTGCTCTAGTCGTAATCCACACTACAGACACACCAGCGCTTCCTCAGGCGCTTCCTGTCTTAGTGTCTGCAGGCCGTAGATCCCTGTGGATCAGCACGCTTTCTCTCGGACTTATCTCACCCGTAATAGTTCCTTCCTTTCATTTACTCCACAAACAAATGTTAAGACTCCGATCAGCGTCGTGGTTTTTCTCAGCGTACCAGCGGAAGCAGCAGCCAGAGTTTGGGTTTTATTCAGGATAACATTCAGAACAAGTACAGAAGATTGTTCCAGTGAAAATTCCCCCTACGTGCTCAGGCTTCATTACGTCCCTGGGATTTCACAGAGCTTTGGAGATCTCGGGTTGTTTAAAGGTGTGAAGTACGTAGACCATTTTTACACAGCTTTTCACATACTGTACACACACTCGTTAATTATTGTATTAAAAAAGTGACGTGCAGCTTTAAGGCAACTAGCAGTTACATGTACAAAAAAAAAGTGTTTAAAGATTTAGAGTTGGTCCCGTTTACTACAAATTCACTAGAACTGAGAGACACAGGCCACGCCTCCTTTACTGGGTCTGATGCGGAGGCCACACCTCCTTTTCACTCTCACCTGCTTTAGTACACCTGTAAAGCATTAATGCTGCACCTTCTGAGCTCTCATTGACGGACACATAAGCCACACCTCCTTCACTGGGACTGGGAGACAATTAGGCCACACCTCCTTAACTGTGACTGACTGTTACATAAGCCACGCCTCCTTTAATTAGACAAACAGTAGAAATCACACCTCAAATTTTTACTTTGTATCTTCTTTGTTCCAGTCATTTTTAAAGATCTGTTAAAGTTTATAATCTGAGCTTTTACTCAAAGACAAGTTTGCTTTTTGGAGTTTATTTCTTTCTTTCTTTTTCATTTTATAATCACCATTAAGGAAATTAACATGGAAAGCAGGTCACAAGTGAGCGAAACTGAAACTCATTCCAACACCACACACTGCTTTGTGTCATCTCATAGTTTGTACTGCTGGGTAATAAACACCACAAACACCATGAATAATTATTAATTGTTTAATACCTGATTTAAAAAAATTTGATCTAAAGTAGGATTTGGAGGTTTGTCATAAAACCAAAACTCAACGAACAAAAACATGAAGCCAGCACATGCAGGAGAACTGGTGGGAAAAGAAGAAGAAAATAGGTTTCCTGTCCATAAATATTATTTAAGAGGATTTTGACTTCAACCTGATTTCCAAATTTGGGACTTCCTGTTTAATCCTTACTGAAAATAGTTTATTATTCACAGTCATCTGAAGACGTCTGGATGTTTAAAAGCCCCTGACTGGGCCTCAGGAAAATCCCTGACCGACATCCTAATGACGATATAACAGTCCTGACGCTGACTGTCGAGTCATTTCCCGTTCCATCATTGGCTGGGGCTGATGATGTCATTCCGTTCTTCTTTTGAATAAGCTTAACTCTGACACACACATACCAACCTCACACAGTCCTAAAAACACACACACAGACGTGCAGCATGTGGAGGCCCAGAGCAGGATGCAGGCTGTAACAGCAGCTGTAAAATCCACATCCGAGTCCTTAAGAGAACATGAGCAGTGATAAAGGAGTCTGGTGGACTTTGACCCGGTCTGTAACTGGTACAGTGTACATCCATTTTATTACAGTAGTGAGTAATACAATGGAATACAGTGTGTAGTGAGCGAATGCAGGTATAGTGATTATTACAGTATATATGGTGGATTTTACTTCAATACAAACTCAGGAATAAAACAGTACCGTAGGACAATTCTTCCAAAAAAGTAAAAATATAGCTATCTTGTAAAATTGCAATGTTTCCGTTGGAATTCTGCAGTAATTATAAAGGAAACTTTAGCAGATATTCACTGCATGATGGATGATATCTAGAATAAGTTTCATAAGTTTGTAATAATGTTTCCTTAAAAACGTTCCCTGAACAAACTTTCAGAAACCAGGTTGAAATTATTAGTCCATTCTTCAAACTTCTGAACTCATTAGCAGAACTCGTATTCTCCGGCAAACTCCGTAAAAAACACAACAGATTTTTTGACTTGCAGTTCTGTGCAAACATCTTAAGAACCTACCAAAAATGCCATAAGCAAAGATGCCTTTGAAAACATTTCTACATAAAAGAAACTTCTGTAAACGGATCTAAAGAGCGATAAAAGAAACGCAGTGTTTGGCGTGAAAACTGTTTGCTTGACAATAATCAGTACGTACTGTAGTCTTAGACAGCTGTGAGAAAATGCCGGGGTTCTTCTGGTAACTTTCTCACACTCACTCCTTTTTATTTTCATGCGAAACCCAGCAGCATACATTAGACTTGAAAACTGGTCTGTCATGTAATATGTTGCTTTTATTTATTTATTCATTTTACAGTTATGTTTGGAAATAGTGGATGGTTTTGGGCATAATAATGCAGACATGATAAACATACTGTAATATGTGATATAGACATAAATATGTGATGTCATATGTGTGATACCAGAATCAGTTTTAAACCCGGACGTTCATTGTGTTCAGTCTGACTGCTGTCGGAATGAGAGACCTGCGGTGTCGCACGTCCTACACTGTCGGTGTTACACAGCTGGCTGCTGACCGTGAGACACAAACCCAAACACTGCAGACGCATTGTGGTGGAGCGGTGATGATTTGGCCTTCTTGTGGAAACTTGATATTGAGACAACACTGAAATGATGATGATGAACTGCACTTTTATACCAGAATATTCTTGAGATACCTGTGAGCTCATCTGTGCAGCAGGATACGCTGGGCTGTAATTGGGTCGTGCAACAGGAAAGTCATCCCAAGAACATCATCAACATCAACATTGGCATCTGATTGTATAAAACAGAAACAATCAAAGGTCAAGAGCTCACCTCCAGAGAGCTGTGCATAAATGAATGGCTTTAAACATCATCGAGTTGAAGCGGTGTTGCAGAAAACATGGGACAAAAAAGACTCCTACAGAAAACCTTTAAAGATATTATTTCTAAATGTGGTTATATACTATTAGAGGGGGCACTTACTTTTTCTCACCTGGTTTTTGAATCCTGTTTTTGTCACCAGAGGCTATTTGTTTGTCTACAGTACTTGCTTCTGACCATACAGTATAACTGGTATTTAGGCCCTGATATAAAAGACAGGATTAAAGACTTAATTACCTACTTTTACTCAAGACTGTAAGAATATAAAGGAAAACTTTTCTCTTCCACACAAGAAGTCAGAAGCACCGTGAACTCATGACCTGCTGTATCTAGGGTTGGTGTGTGGGTGTGTCCCCAGTGCAGTGTGTAATCAAAGGAAGTGGGGAAGTGCGCGCACACACACACACACACACCTGCGTTATAGCCGCACTGAGTCAGCTCCATTGCACAGTTTCTAGACAACTATGGCCAAAAATACACATTACTGTGTTAGTAATGATCCAGAAAAATGATCCAGTGTTTATTTCCACACACACACACACACACACACGAACAAACTGGACACTTTATCTAACTATCTATGTAAACTCATATACATACATTTGCAATTCTGTCATAAAGTCTCATTACACCTTTGATTTATTTGGTTATTTACTTGTTAGTTTGTACCAACAAAAGTGCTTCTTTTTCTCATAAAGACCAGACAAATGTCTCCACAAGCTCGAAACGAATATTACCCTTAATTTGGTTCCTATAAAACATCTCTCTCTCACTCAGACACAGACACACACACACACACACACACACACACACACACACACACACACACACACACACACACACACACACACACACACAGGTCATTACAGGTTACAAGTGTTGGTTTTATGCATTCCAGTCCAGTGAAATCCTCTGAACACTATGTTCACAAAGTGCATGAGGAGTCTTGTGTGTGTGTGTGTGTGTGTGTGTGTGTGTGTGTGTGTAATCACCAGCTTACACTCCATCAATTACCATAATCATTACAGACACGCTACATAGAAAGACAGCAGCACAATATCAGCTTAAAGGCCGCGGCTTGTTGATGCACAAACACAGGATGTCCTCCTGATTCTGATCAGCTTCTAATGATGACGATTCTGTGCTAAAAAAAATTGTTCACTTCCTACCTGCATGTTTGTGATCTGGAGCTGAAATCATCTCAGTTCAACTTTTAAACAAATCAGACGTGCTACACACACACACACACACACACACACACACACACACACACACACACACACACACAAGTCTCCACCGTCTCCCAAACACTGGGTCGCGACCCACAGGCGAGGTCGCGATTTATGCCTGTAGTTTTGTCTCTCAGAAATGTCTGGTTTACCATTAAAAGTAGAGTTAACCCTTGGATTGCGAGCATAATTAGTTCCAGAAGCTTGTCTATCAAAATCATAGATCAAAGCGACTTTCCTCCATAAGCGATAATGGAAACTCAGATGATTTGTTCTACAAACCAAAAAAATTCGTATAAAAATAATTCATACAAAATATAAAGTAAAAATAAAACAAATTATTGGTGTGTGTGTATAAAGCTGAAGTAAGACGAGAGGAGGGAGGGGGCTAATGTGTAGGATGACTTTCATACAAACACACACAAACTGAAACACTTCTTTAACAAGGAATTAAACAATTTTGCTTGTTTGCGAAATGCTTGCAAGCAGAGTTACACGTAATCCAAGGTTTAATAAAGTATGTAAATCGTAATGAAAAATGATCAGTAATATTAATTTTTGCACAGATAAACTTTTCTCATTATGTTTAAATAATGTTTATTGTGAATTGGGTCACGATGGCTCGTCATTTTTAAGAAGTTCTTGTAAACTCTGCTCTAATCCATCATATGGCACAAAATCTTGAAACTCTTCCTCTCATGACTTTAGTTCTAACCTAAAATTAGTTCCTGTATTCTGACGGACTAAAGACAAAACAGAAACAAAATGTATAGCTGTGGTTTCATCTTATCCTGTTCTATACGGTCTCTCAGTACAGGGGCAGCACGAAACGCATCGCTTTAAAGGAAGTAGCAAAGGAAGGCACTGATGCCTCGAGATTAGCGCGTGTCACGAACATAATAGAAGAATAAACCTGCGATTTTCACTGATCAGCGTGTGAATTAATTTGAATTCCTTCCATGCAAAATGAAAGATGGCTTATGAAGAGAAGTGCATTTAAAGGATTAAAGTTGAAAGCTGGTGCCACAGGAAATAGTTTGCAGTTTGTTACTGTGCCCTGCTGATCTAATGCCAAAGCTTAGTGTGTAATATATATAAAAAAGATTTTTCACTTTGTGTCACCTTTTAACATATTAAAATACATTTGTGTACGGACTGATGGTACACGGCCACAAACGGCAGCAGTAGCACTCGCACCTCGCACACTGGAGGCAACAAACTATTGTTTTATAATTTGCGTGTGTAAATGCAGGGCAAATGTGTTTGGTTTTTTTCCTTCCTATATGTTTAATAGTGATGGGGAAGTCAGTTCAGTGATTATTCTTTTTTTTAGCGACACAATTCTTTCCAGTGGCACAAAAATCCATTTTTTTTAATTACATTTATAGATATATTTCCATTTGACGTGAAAACTGTTGCAGTTCCTGTACGATCCTACAGGTGGCGCACTCTAAACTATTCCCACATCTGCATGCAGTACAGCCTCCTGTGTGATAGGAGCGAATAATTTACTCAGCTTGTTAAGAATTGTAACAAAATATGGAATGAATATTGAATGAGGATATTCGTAAAATCGTGATGCTTACAGAATTAAGCAATACAGACTGAATCAGCTCCTCCTGTAGGTTTTGTGATGATGTCGTATCGTCTGGTCCCTGGTGATTCCCCTCCCTGATGTGTAAAGGTGTGTAATGGTGATTAATGGTGTTGCAGGTTATTAGTGGGAGCTCCGTGGAAAGGCTACAACCAAAAACCTCAGAACAGGACGGGAGACGTGTACAAATGTGCGATCGCAGGACCAACGACTACCTGCGATAAACTCAACCTTCAGAGTAAGTACACACACCTCACTTTACATTCAAATGCAGTAATAATAATAATAATAATAATAATAATACTAATAATTAATGCATGCTATAAAAGTTAGTTCAAAAGTTAGTTCAAGGCTGTGAGTGTAAAGTAATCAGTCCTGTGTATTCAATTCAATTCAATTTTATTTTATTTGTATAGCACTTTTAACAATTGTCAGTCGCAAAGCAGCTTTACACAATCAAAAGAATTATTTAAGTTTGTATGGAATGTGTGTGTGTATGAATCAAAATGGTCAGATAGTCCCTGGTATGTACTGTATGTTTGTAAGTGTGTTATGGCTGTGCGATTAATTGAAATCGCGATGTGAATATGCGCGATTTCTAAATTGATTTTTCGCGCGCTCCCGACTTTTCCCGCCGTACGCCATTTCAACCGATCACAACGAACAAGTGAACAGGAGACTGAGCTTAACGACAAATAGGCTGCAGAAACAGGGACACACACACACACACACACACACACACACACACACATTTACTTTTTGCCATAGGTCTGTTCTAGAGACATTTTGTTACACCTTTACTAGGTGATTTTTTTTTGCCTTACAGTATGTCTGTTTTAGAGACATGTTACAGGTCTTTGATAAAGATCTAATTGTTTTCCTTTGGAAAAATGTTTCATATTCACACTTAGGGCTGAAACGATTCCTCGAGTAACTCGATTACAAAAAATGATGGAGGCAAAATCTTCTGCCGCGAAGCTTCTTTTAATTAATTTTAAAAGCTTGCGTTATTATTTATTTTTTGCGCAATTATTTGTTTGGTGTGACACAACGCGCTTCCGGATGCGACCGTTAAACGGCCGCCAGTAAACACAGACGCAGAAGAAGCGCTTATGTCACCCACAAAGCAGAAGAGACGCAAACAGTAACTGTGTATTGATTTGATGGAGGTTCTGTTGCGGCTGCAAAATGGAAAAGAGCGATAAAAATATCAGTCAAGAGAAGAAGAAAGCAGCAAGAGAAAACGACAGAAATCGTCAGTAAAGACTTGTACTGTATGTTATGCCTGAGCTGTAGATTTAGAAACTTTTACTTCTGAAAGTTAAATTGGACATTTATTTTAATGTTTGCCTTACTTTTTTTGATACTTAAGGTCATTTGAAATACCTTTTTTTTAGTTTTTGCATCTGAGAAAAGGCTTTAAAATAAGAATGTATGACACTGTAATGCACTTAATTCATCTCAGTCAACTTTAAGCTGTTCCTGTATTGTGAATAATGAATGTTTATTTTTGATAAAATGCTGTATGCATTTAAAAAATAAAAGTAGATTTTTCTAAAAAGAAAACCAATTAATCTTTGTTTCTCTTATATATTTTACAGTGCTGTTTAATTAAGCAAAATTTCATAGTATCCGATTAATCGATTACATTTTTGATAGAATACTGGATTACTAAAATATTCGATAGCTACAGCCCTATTCACACTGTAAAACATGTCTGTGTGTCAAAATCATGATTAAAATCAAAATTGCAATATTTTTCAAGAAAATTGTGATGGGTTTCTTTTGTCCATATCGCACAGCCCTAATGTGTGTCTGTGTGTGTGAGAGAGAGAGAGAGAGAGAGAGAGAGAGAGAGAGAGATTGCGTACTTCAGTGTTAGATCATTTTTCAGCCCGGCTCAGCGACCCATCGGATGACGCAACGTAGAGCCAAGTGCGCTGTCTGCGAGATAAACACCGACATGTTGCACAAAACAATATGGCACAGAGCTCTACAGCGGCTCGAGGGTTCATACTGGGTTGTTTATGTGGGCTACGGTCCACACACCCAAAACAGGAAACCACAGATATGTACACGGCCATCGTCGTTCACAGCAATGCAGTTTTAACGAGGACTTTGGTCCCAAAACAACGAATGGCTTGTTCAGGAGCGTTTAAACCTCTTCAGTGTTTATACCCGAGTAAAGATGTACAACCTGAGTGCAGGAGCACCTGAGTAGACTCGCAAGCTGATACATAATCATAACTAGTACATCTATTATATTTAAACATATAAATATAATGGGAATAAAATACATTCACAGGTTTTAATTCAATTCAATTTTATTTATATAGTGATAGTTTAACAATGTTCATTGTGTCAAAGCAGCTTCACAAAAATGAAAAGAAAATTTATGGAAGTGTGTATGTGTGAGAGAAATGTGTCTATATAATAATGAGACTGTCCCAGATGAGCAGGCCAAGGGTGACGGGACAGTGGCAAGTTATTTAAATGAACATGACGTCCAATGACCTGCTTATGAGCATTTATACAGGAGTACATAGGCTTTATAACACAATGACCTGCTTATGAGCATTTATACAGGAGTACATACTGTAGGCTTTATAACACAATGACCTGCTTATGAGCATTTATACAGGAGTACATACTGTAGGCTTTATAACACAATGACCTGCTTATGACCATGTACAGTAATAAACAATTATGTAGAATGCAATAAACCTGCTTATAAAGCGTGTATACTAGATAATGTATAGATAATCTATAGGACACTTTATAGTTAATGAACTGCTTATGAGCATTTATACAGCTTTATTAGACATTATATAGCAATGGCATTAAAGACATTGTCATACAGTAAGATTACTTATAAGCATTTATCCTGGGTAATGTAGGCTGTATATCACTTCATAGCACAATGAGCTATTTACGAGCATTTACACAGGATTACACAGGCTTTATACCACATTATAACTCAAACTACTTATAAGACTTTTTGCAGGAACTTATAGGGCAAGTAAATCATTATAACACAATGAACTGCTTAAGAGTGTTTATAGGATTATGTAGGTTGTGTAGAACATTATAGCACAATGAAGTGCTTTTGTTCAGGATTTTGAGGGCTGTGTAACACACAATGTACAGTAATGACCTGTTTAGGAACATTTACGGAGGATTATGTAAGATACATCCTTTACAACAACAACATTTATACACGGATATGCAGAATATTTAACACATGACAAATTGAACCGCTTGTAAGTATTTATACTGGCTTATGTAGCCTGCAGATCACATTGTCTCACATCTATAAGGACATTATAAGGTGCATTTATAAAGGATTATGTAAACTCTTTAACACATTATAACACCATAAACAAAATGTTTATACATAATTATGTAAGATATGTAACACACTGTTGAACTACTTTTGAGCGCTTATACAGGATTATGTAGACTATACAGTATAACACATTATTACAATACGTCAAACTGTTTAAGCTGGTAATGTAGGCTATGTAACATACATTAATGCATTAAACTTCTTACTGTGTAGGATACAGAATAAATAATACTCACATAATGTCCTGCTTATCATCTATAGGGATTATGTAGCCAATGGAGTGGACTGTGTAAAAGCCTTTATACATGATAATATAGACTATGTTGTGCGTATAATGCAATGAACTGCTTATGGGAATTTATTGAGGATTCTGTAGGCTGTGCATTGAATTGCTTATAAATGTTCATACAAGATTACGTAGGCTTTATAAGATATAATGTATACAACTGATATTATGTAGGGTACATAAGTCAATATCCAATATTGTGTATTTACCTGTTTATGAGCATTTACACCGGATTTTGTAGGCTATTGAACACATTATAACGCACTAAACTACTTTATGAGCATTTAGACAGGATTGTTAATATATAGTAGGTGCTATTATTCATGATGCATTTGGTTATTTATAAGCATTTAAACAAGATTATGTAGATTATATAACATTATTCCAATGTATTAAGATACTGATGTTGAGTTAGACTGGATTATATGGGTTGCATTGAACATTATATTGTGTTATATAACCTACAACATATTATAGTGCATCTATCTACTTACTGTACATAGCCTGCATTGTAATTATTATATAAGATAAGATATATCTTTATTCGTCCCACAATGGAGAAATTTATTTGTTACAGCAGCAATGAAAGAAATTGTGCAAATAGAAAATAGGGACAGTACAGTGTATAAATACAAAAGAAGATTATGTTTGAAAGTGCAGCAATAGTTTCAAGCAAATCCAACAAGTTGCACAAGGGTAATATTGCACAGTTTGAAATGTTGCTATTGCACACAAATTATAAGATATTATAACCGTATTGTAAGCTAGTATTATCATATTTAAGATATTGTAATTATTGTAAAATGTAGATATTATAACATTATATAACAGTATAGAACAGTGTGAGATGTGGAGACTGGTTCACTTTGAGCAGCTCTGATTGTACAGTCTAATAGCAGCAGGAGAAAAGACCTTCAGTATCGCTCCTCAGAGATGTAACTGTTTCATACGGGGGGTGAGAGTCGTTCTCCAGCAGTGATCATAGCTTAGCTACAGTACCATCCTCTTTTCTCCTGTACAGTGTCCAGGGAAACCGCAGAACTGAGCTGGCCTTCTCAATCAGCTTAATCTCTTTCTGTCTGCAGTAGAGATTAATTCTTCATTATATCTAGGTCACGTCCCTAAACCTTTCAAGTTGGCAGTTATTAAGCCGCTTCTTAAAAAACCTAATTTGGACACGAATGAAATTACAGACCGATTTCAAACATTCCGTTTATATAAAAAATATTAGAAAACGTAGTATCAGCTCAAATATGCACATTCTTGCAGGAAAACAACATCCTTGAAGAATTTCAGTCAGGTTTCAGGCCCCA
>JAQMYJ010000009.1:25968402-25979529 GCA_030014305.1 Clarias laeviceps
TTTCATTCATCATTCATTCATTCATTCATCTCATTATTATCTAGACACATTTTTCTCACACATACACACTTCCAAAATTTTTCTTTTTTTAAAAAATTTTCTTTCATTTTTGTGAAGCTGCTTTGAGACAATGACCATTGTTAAAAGCGCTATATAGATAAAATTGAATTGAAAAATAAATTGAATTGAATAGAGATGGTGCTCCACCAGCAGACCACTCCATAGAAGATGGCCGAGGCCACCACAGAGTCAAAACAAGGTCTCCGGTAGCGCTCCGAAAGACCTTAGTCTCCTCAACAGGAAGAGTCTGCTCTGTCCTTTTATATAGATTGTGTTGTCTGTCCAGTCCAGTTTGCTGTTCAGATGAACACCCAGGTATTTATAAGAGTCCACTCTCTCAGTGTCCTTTCCCTGAATGTTCACCGGTGAGAGAGAGGTGTGTTTGTGCCTGCGGATGTCCACCACCAGTTCTTTGGTCTTCGCTGCATTTATCTGGAGGCAGTTCTGTAGGCACCAGTCCACAGAGTTCTGAATCAGTCCTCTGTACTCCCGGTCATCATCCTCTGTGATCTGGCAGATGAGGGCAGATACTGTATAGATACATACATAATTTTATCTTAATGCCCCCAACACATTATAATGCGTTGATCATTTTTATTTAAGGCTGAGACTTTATAAGGCATTTATGAAGCATTACTACGCTTTATAAACACCAGATTCAGAAAAAGTCTTACTGCCAAAAATTAGATACAAATTCAGGGTTGTGTAGAACAACAATGTAGTGCAGAGTGTGTGTGTGTGTGTGTGTGTGTGTGTGTGTGTGTGCATGTTACAGCAGGAAAGCATTGGTGGGGTCAGAATGTTGTAATGACGTAATGCTGTTGTACAGTTAACAAAGAACATTCCTGCGCACGGCCCGGCGGATGATCTGCTCTGCTCTGCTATGAATGATGGTGGTGAATTATTTCGTTCACATGCTGTACATTTCTTTTTACTTTCAGACTCTATCAGCATTCCAAACGTGCAGAACATCAACGTTAACATGAGTCTGGGTCTGACCCTGATGCGAAGCACTAAAAACAGCGGATTTATGGTAAACGTGCTTCTGGAATGCAGTGGTGCAGAAATGGTACAATATGGTCTTTATTTAGTGGACAGATTTGTTAAGTGTGTGTGTGTTTCAGACATGTGGTCCTCTCTGGGCTCAGAGTTGTGGTAATCAGTATTTCTACCCTGGAGTGTGTGCAGATGTGAGTCCTCTGTTTGCTCCACAACCGGCGTTCTCTCCTGCGCTACAAAGTACGCCTCACGTCCGATCTCTTCTGCTTCTTTTTATTTATTTTTTGTGGTTGTTGTAACTTTTACATTCACATTGTAGGTTAAAAACTGTTAATAATCCGACTTACAGCTCAGTTAAGATGTAAAATGTTTAGGTTCTATGTGAGAATGTGCACTGGGGCAAATCTGACGCTATAAACAGGTTCTACCTGGAATTTGATCCAAGGAAGAACCTCAGTGCTGTTGGTCTGTTACAGTAATTGATGTGTAGAGCAATGTGGTGTTCAAGTGCAACTATACAGCGGTGTAATAATTCATCAATCTGGATTAGATATATTAATAAGTAATCATTATTTGATAAATTAGTGTTAATAATTTAACTGATTCAAAATTCATTATCTAATAATGTTTGTTTTGCATCGTATTTCTCCATAGCTCACGTTTCTATTAACTTGTACATCACAAGATTGTGAACATTGTATTTTGTAGCCGCCTTGTTTTTGAATGTGGCCATTTTTCAATAGCCTTTTTAATTCAGTTTGTTTAAGTTATTTATGTGGTGAATTTTGAGTTTTCGATTTTGTTACAAATCGAATGGCGAACATTAGGAGATGCAACAACCTACTAACGGCTATAGTGCCTTTTATAAATCACTCACAATTTGAATTGTAAATTAATAATTCTTTTGATGTATCTGGCAGCTTGCGGTGGGCCGATGGATATCGTTATCGTCCTGGACGGCTCTAACAGTATTTATCCTTGGCCTCCTGTTGTGAGTTTTCTTAAGAAGCTCTTAGGACACCTTGAGATCGGACCTCAGCAGTCTCAGGCATGTAACGACGCTCGATTAGCAGTGGTGTTTGGTGACAGACTCATTTACTTCTTCTTACTATAATTATTATATTCACGTCGGAGCAGGTCAGTGTCATCCAGTATGGCGTCACTCCCCAAATGGAGTTCAAACTGAACACGTATAAAACCAGAAGTGCAATCGTTCTGGCGGCGGCGGGGATTCCTCAGAGAGGTGGAACTGAGACAAACACCTTCCAAGCTATCGAGTACGCCAGGTATGTCTGATCTCACTGATCTCATCTGTGACTGAACATCCAGACTGTAGACATCAGAAGTGGTTTGAATTGTGTGTGTGTGTTACAGGGCGAATGCTTTTCTGCCATCAAACGGAGGACGTGCGGGTGCCAGTAAAGTGATGGTGGTGGTGACTGACGGAGAGTCACATGATAACTCCAAGCGTAACCAAGTCATTCCAGCGTGTGAGAAAGACGGCATCACTCGCTTTGGCATTGCTGTGAGTATTTTACCACCCATGATGCCTTGCTGCTGTTTTACACCTGCTGGTTCAGAGGCTTTTGGGACCTTTGGTGGCATCATGGTTTCTCTTTTACCAGCTACCAGGATATTGTAACTAAACATCTGGTTGTCTCTACCAGGAGGATTCAATTCGGGTTAATTCTTTCTTTAACAAAGAAACTTTAGTGGTACTTTTCCAAACTCCATGTTTTAGCTCCAGATCCAAATTTGCTTCCCCTTCAACACTAAACAAGGGATTCTCCTGCAGTGCCGTGCGCAGTACTGTCCGATGTCGAGAACGCACAGTTTCAGGATCAGTGTGGGAAATATAGGAAAGCCCTGTTAGAGATGGCTAGAACGTAGACTTTATTAGCTCGAGGTCAGAACAAACACGAATAACATTCATCCAATGGAAAACCCACTGGGGGAATAATAAGGATGAAGATGCAGGACTTGAAAAATGTATTTGTTTGCTGGCCAAGTAACTTTGATCAACTTTACCCAGGTGAACTTTAACTTGTGAGGCAACAGAAAACAAGTAGGTTGTCTATTTATTTGGTAAAAAAAAAAAAGTGTACAGTAATTACCAGCATGAGTCAATTGAAAAGCAGTGTTTATTTCAAATAGAAATAACACAAGTGCAGTGCAAATGTTACAGCGATTAAAAAGGGTCAGAGCTCCGCTAGAAAAAAATATATATATAATAGAACATACAAACAGTCACACTTTCAAAGTTTGATTGGACGCGCTTTTGTACTAATTAGCTTCCCACTGCGCTGTTCCCTCACAGTTTCTGTACTGTTGCATCCACAGACAATGATTTATTTATTCTAATAACTAAAGATAATAAATACTTCATACCTTCCTGTTGCTGTGATTAATTCACCTTTTGTTCACCATTAGCTAAATCATTACTTTTAAAAAAAAAATTTTTTTTTTATATATGTTGTTGACTTCCAATATTTTTCCCCGACACACACTTCTCTGAGGCACCGCTATCTTTTATTTTTATGAACCTCAGGTACTCGGCTACTACATAAGGAATAACATCGACAGCAAAAAGCTTGTGGAGGAAATCAAGTCCATAGCCAGCATTCCTTCAGATAAGTTTTATTTCAACGTGTCAGCTGAAGATGCTCTTCTGGAGATCGCTGGAACTCTGGGAGATCGCATCTTCAACATCGAAGGTAAAAATGAAAATTTTGTGAAAGCTTGAGTCAAAATCCAACACAAGGTTTTGGAGTAATAGTGTAAAAACTGTTTAGAAATGCACTCGGTATTTAAACATAAAACTTGAGAAATAAATAGACTTCGGTAATGTTTTTCTTCTTTAAGAATATATGAGTCCTGGTTTTAATTCTCTGCTTGAAATTCATGATTATTTATGAAAAAGAATCATGTTGTTGAATAATGTGAATATTAAATCTTCCTATATGTCCACAGGCACAGGTACAGGTGGGGAATTCCAGATGGAATTTTCGCAGGTTGGGTTTAGCGCACACCAGACCAAAACCCAGGTTTGAGCTCCAGGATTGTTTTTTACCTACACTTAATTATATTGTTATGTTTGTTTGTTTTTTACCCAGACCATGTGTTGTGTCTCCGCAGGACGTGATGATGCTGGGGGCCGTCGGAGCGTACGGATGGACCGGAACCGTAGTGCATAAAACCGCTCAGAATTCAGAGATTTTCCCCAAAGAAGCTTTCGAGCGAATCCTTGAAGACAAAAACCACAGTTCGCTGCTGGGTAAGTGGCTCAGGGAGGAGAGGTTCACCCTTAAAACTCCTTCAAACGGATCCATTCCAGCAACACAGCAATGGTCAATGACAGGGTTTAAAAAAACAACTCCTTATATGGAAGTCCTGCCGGTGTGTGTCAACGGAGGAGGCTTCAGACATCAAACCGTATACATGTGTTTGGGTTTTCGGATATGTCTGGTCGAACCAAAGTTATCATTACTCTTAAAGCGTGAATTTTACCGCCACTACAGTGACGCCATGAAAAGTCGAACTCATCAAATGCTCATATTATTATTATCTTTGGTCACAGAAACAACCAAAAAACAACTATAAAAAACAAGTGATCTTATGTATCTGTGCTATTTCATCGCCTCTATGACCCATTTTAAATATTTTATATATTTTTAAAAATATTTATTTGTATAGTTCATAAAAAAAAAAAAAACATAATTTTCCTAGGATGTGCTTAAAAAAGGATATATCACTCTATACTGCACAATCCCGACTATATATTTAATAAAACTCACTGCAGTGTAATGCAAAAAAGGGCTAAAATTTGGCTACAAGTTTAAGAGCTTTAGTACAGATTTAGATCTGAAATTAAATAAAAAATTTTGTGTAGCTTCTTCTAAACAGTTGCTCGTTTGTTCAAAAGCAACATTATGTGTGTTTGTTTGTGGAGTGTCTGATTTGGTCTTTACATAATGAATTAAATGTATTTCAACATTCAATGAGTTGGTTTTTAGATCAGTACCAAAGACCAGACGTCATGACATGACTTGGGTGTCTGATGACGTGGAAAATATGTTGTCAGTTGGTCGAATTCGGGTGAAAATACCATTTAAGAGTAGCAGCGAAAACAATGACGAAAAATATCGGTTGACGACCTTTTCTCCTGTAACTGAGACGATGATGAGATGTCACGGATATCAGTGATCAGTAACAGTGACGAAATCAGCATGCAGTGGTGCTGACGAAAAAAGACCAGACTAAAATGTGGTTAAAAAAAAATAATAATAAAACGTGTATTTTCATCAACATATAATTTTCGTCACAATTCGCTGCAATACGGTGTTCATTCATTCTGGTTTCCCGTGTCACGGCGCGCGGCGTATCAGCAGCAGTTTGTGTGCGCAGTGACGGGACGTTACAACCCCAGTCATCTTTAACTCTTCATCATCACAGCAGTGTCACTCGGGCCAAAGAGAAGAGACGATGTTTAGGCCCATTTGCTTCATATTGAACCGGAGACAAAAAGCCGATGTGTCGTAATATCGGAGGGGAAACAGTGGGGGAACACAATCGCTGGGAAAAATACCACAAACCTGAAGAGACGCATCAAGACATACCATAATAATCACCCAGTTTTGCAGCCTCTTTGTGGTGATTGTGTTACTGCATGTTAACATAATTATGATGTGATGTACATACAGGACTGTGCAAAAGTCTTAGGCACCATATTATATGCTGTACCAGTTTATGTTTATCATGTCTGCATAATTATGTGCAAAATCATTCAGTATTTCCATATGTAACTTAAAAAGTAATAAATAAATAACATTACAGGAGAATATGCAGCTGTTTTACTTATAGTTCTGTGCAAAAGTCTTGGGCACATAAAAATATGGCATAAGCAAAAGATGCTTTTGAAAACATTTCTGCATAAAAGAAACTTCTATAAAGAGCAATAAAATAAACAGTCAATATTTGGACTAAAACCTCATTGTTTAAAATCAGGAGTTTTAGACACAGATTTGTGCAGATTTATAGGAAAACAGCTGTTTGTTTCCATCTGAAAACTGGTCTGTCTTGTACTGTATATTTATTTCTTTACAGTCATGCGTATATTCTCCTGTAACCTTATTTATTTATTCTTTTTTTAATTATATATGGAAATACTGAATGATTTTGCACATAATTATGCAGACATGATAGACATATATAACAAAATTGTTACAACATATAATATGGTGCCTAAGACTTTTGTACAGTCCTGTATTTATTTATTTTTTTTAATTTATTTTATGGTTAAACCTTTGCAGAACACATTAAGCTAAAAGGTTAGCAAGTGATTGTGACCCACAGTATCCCTACAACAGTCCAAGTTTGTAAATACATATTAAAAACTATAATAATAATAATAATGTATTGTTCGTACTGCTCCTATTGTTTTGTATTGTCATGCAGCTGTTGTTGTGATGGTTAAAAATAATTATAATTAGGCTGAAAACATCAGATGAAAAGATGCATTTTAAATGTTAAGATTGGTTTTGGCTCGACTAGATTGACTGTAGGGTTAATTAATAATAATCTTATTGCTAAAATGTTACGTTTTCATTGACTACATCTAGACTAAAATACTTAAGGGTTCCTCTGACTAAAACTAGACTGAGGCTAAAAATAGGATAAAATTGGCTAAATATGATAAAACTAATAGGTTCCAACATTTATTCTGGGACAAAAACTAAGACTAAAATTGAAAATAGCTGACAGAATTAACACTATTTAACACCACAGTATTTTATATGGGCCTCTGGGATCCACTTACTGTATATCTGCAGCCTTTTATCTTATCATACTAGCAGTTATGGCACTAAGTGCACTACCCTGATTCTTCTAAACATCTGCACTCAGAGCTTGTTAAATCTGCTTTCTCTTTTTAATAACCCTCGGTATGGGATGATATTTAAAAATATATATATTTTAGAAACTCTCGCTTCTCAAAATCCCTTTAAAAGTCTTTTACAGATTGCTTTGACTATTACCTTTCTTTCTAATACATTAAAATAAAAATACTAGTAAGTCTAGACACTAAATGTATTTTTTGTGATAAATATAAGACAACAGGAAGTCAGAGAGAAAACAGAAACACGTTAAAGTCTTTATTCATGTGTTTGTTGACTGTTGTAGTTATTTTCCTCTGTGTGTGTGTGTGTGTGTGTGTGTGTGTAGGATACTCTGTGACCACCCTGTATAAAGGTCCCGTCGAGTACTTTGTGGCCGGTGCTCCTCGCTCCAACCACTCGGGGCAGGTCGTGGTTTACACACTTGACAGGCGGAGACAACCCGAGATCCGACACTCACAGAGAGGAGATCAGGTCACATACCTGCTTCTGACCAATCAGAGCTGAGGATTTGGCAGTGCTATTGAATCCTGGATTCTGATTGGTTAAAGCGTTGATTCTTATTGCTCAATACAGTTCAGTTATTGTTTCGATACAATAACCGTTTCTATTCTCCAGTTAAACATAAGGGTTGTTAGTAACACTGAGACTGTTTCTGTCTGATGTGCAGATCGGCTCGTACTTCGGCAGCGTGCTCTGCCCCCTGGATGTGGACCGTGATGGTGTTACTGACCTTCTGCTGGTTGGAGCGCCGATGTACATGAGTGAGCAGAAGAAGGAGATGGGCAAAGTCTACATCTTCAAAATTACAGACGTAAGCCATTCAATTTAAACAGTGCTCCAAAAGCCACCACAGGGAAACTGGTAAACCTGGACCGTTGTCTGTTTATGTATCTACAGGGGTTCTTGAGTAGTCAGGGGTTTCTGGAAGGTTCCTCTCCGCTGCAGAACGCTCGATTCGGAATGGCCATCGCTTCTGCTCCTGACCTCAACCTGGACGGCTTCAGCGATGTGGTGGTCGGGGCCCCTCTGGAGGAGGACGGCCAGGGAGCCATTTATATTTACAACGGAGACGGAAAGACCATCAGAAAGCAGAGCTCACAGGTACAGTAGAACCGTTCTAACCAGAACCCGAGTAATGACCAAAGAAAACTGTTCTCATATACGCTGCTTGGCCAAAAAGAACTAAATCACAAACACAATGTGGTGTCCTGTTCATGAATGTGAAAATAATTCCTCATGCTTCCAGAGCCACTCTTTCACAGTCCTGGAACATGTCCGTGCCATCAGGGAAGAGAAACTCCATAGATGTGATAACCTGGTCATTCAGGTCGTCAGCTGACGTCATTTTATTAACTGATCAACCCCAGATCATAACACTGTCTCCAGAGACGTGTACAGTGGACACTATGCATGCATCACTCTGGAATAGGCTCAATCTGGACTCATTAGATGAGTCACATGACCTTTTCCCCCTTTTTTTAAAGTTCAATCTTTATGCTCCGTAGCAAACTGAAGCCTTTTTTCTGATGAGTGTCAATAACCAGTGATTTTCTGTTGTTAGTGAGACTCAAGAAGTGGTGTTCCAGAGGTCTCATCTCATTGTGTGTGTGTGTGTGTGTGTGTGTGTGTGTGTGTGTGTGTGTGTGTGTGTGTGTGTGTGTGTGTGTGTGTGTGTGTGAATGCCCTTACATTGCTATTAAACATAGCTCTGTTTTTTTCTATTGATTTTTTTTTTTAAATGATCATAATTTTTTCCGACACATTTCTTCCACAAAGGTTTTAATAATGTATTAAAGGGTTCTTAACCCAGTACCAGTCAGTTCGAATCTCCCCAGATGTTTTCTTCACTTGATGCAGCTCAATACCTTGACCCTTGTGAAATGGTGCCTGTGAATTACAACCTTTTTAATTTAGCATTTATTTAAAGTATAGATTCTCCTAATATTTGTCTTATTCTTTCATTTTTAAATGTTAGCATTTGCATGCATTTTATTTCCTTTATATTTAACTTTTTTAAATTCATTTTATTTATACTTTACAGCAAGTTATTTATTTTCATTTAATTTCATGATATTGTTCTGCTTGGTTGTAAATACCTACATGTTGTACTTACAATGCGTTTTGTTAATGCATATATTTTTTCATATTTGCAGAAAATTCTTTCCGTGAAACTGGACCCGAAGCTCAGGTACTTTGGACGCTCTTTGGACGCCAGTGGAGATCTGAACGGAGACTCGATCCCGGACGTCTCAGTGGGCGGTTACGGGAAAGTGCTTCAGCTCTGGTGAGACTCGCATGGTTTTACCTGTTTGGGCAAAAGAGGGCTCGTGCAGGAGGTTTTTACATTTTAGTTATTATAGTTTTTAAGTTGTTTCTTTGTCAGTAAAATTTGCTTATGTTTTGTGTTTAATCTTTCACAATGGGAATAAATTTATAATAAAAACAAAATAAAAATAAAATAGTTTTTAATTTACTCTTTGTCTCTGTAAATTCTGACTATGAAACCTAAAAACATGTTTAAATTTTAGTTAAAATCAATATAGTTAAATAGACTTTTTTCATCTTGAACACTGACCTCAACACCATTTCCATAAATGTTAGAAAAGTATTTTATAAAGTATGCAAATTCACTTTTTAGTCATGTTTAGACTTATAAACTTTAAATAAATCACTTTAAGCATATTTGCACTGCACAAGACACTTTAAATATGTGGATTTGCACAACCCTGGACATTACAATTTTATTTTATTACCATTTTTATCGAACTTCATTCCACACAAAAATGACATAAATCTATACCTACT
This sequence comes from Clarias laeviceps, assembly GCA_030014305.1. Classification (NCBI taxonomy): domain Eukaryota; kingdom Metazoa; phylum Chordata; class Actinopteri; order Siluriformes; family Clariidae; genus Clarias; species Clarias laeviceps. Next base: position 25,978,161 of record JAQMYJ010000009.1, read on the forward strand.
TTGTACAGCTGTTCTTATTGTTCTATATTTCTTCATATATTTTCTATATTGTGTATTTTTGTTGTACAGTTATTTTATTTTAACTTTAATTTTATTTTATTTTATTCTTTCCTAGTTAAATTTACCTTTTATTTTATTTTTAATATTTATTTCCTATTCATAGTCTTTTATTTTAAGGTCACGAGCAGTTGTCTAAGCATTTCACTGCATATCAGACTGTGTATGTGACAAATAAAGTTTGAATTTGAATTTAGTGTGTGTGCATACACACCTCAGAAATGTGAGAAAAGCGTTTCCTGCTGTTCAGTTAATTTCATGTTCATATTACCCAGGGTTTAATCAAGCCAAAAAGATTTTTCCCCAATGTGACCTCATATAAGAAGAGCCCCTCCCCTGGCCTGCTGTTCAGCCCTGCTGTTCTCTGGAGGGGCGTGGCTTAGCAGTAGCTCATTTACAAAATGGATAGTAAAATGGCTTGTTTGGAGGAGAAGTGAAACGGTGAAAGTGAAACAAAGGGTGTTTTAGTATAAAAATGCATTATCTAAGGGGTAATTGAGGAGGGTCATATTAAAAAGTAAAAATAGGATCTTTAAATAAATGAGTCCTTATGCAGTCTTTTCTCTAATACATTATGTTAATTATCCAGCTTAGATTCTGTATAAACTCCCCTTTATGTATTTGTGCTGCTGTAGAAAATGTATCCTTTTATTATGATACATAATATATTTGGGTGTGACGTCATAATAAAGCCTGTTTATGCTTCTCACCTCACTTGTGAACTCCACTACACCTGCATAGGGGTCTGAACGTTTTCACTAGTGTGCGACTAATCAACACGAGTTCAGCCGTATTTCTACCCATAACCCACCTGACTTTAGAAATTTCATTAAAGTTTTGGACTCTGACTCTGATTCTGATTCTGACTGTCCCTGTGATTTACGCAGTTCCATGGTGTGTGTGGTTTCAGGTCCAGGGGGGTGGCGGTGGTGACGGCTCGGGTAACGTTCACTCCGGACCGCATCAGTATCCTGAGTAAACCGTGTAGCCTCAGTGGACGAATGGTGTACTGTTTCAAAGCCAAAGTCTGCTTCAGCGCTGAGTTCAAACCATCGAACCCTGTCGGACCTGCAGGTACATGACTAATGCTGTGATAGTGTGACGTAATGTGATGTTAGGACGTTTGTTGGCAAAGTTGGCAGTGCATGCACACGTCTATTGATATGTTTATTAATAAATAAATGAATGTAAGCCAGGAGCAGATTGATTATGATTCAGAACAGATAAAGAGTACATAGTGTAAGAGTGTGTGTGTGTATGTATATATATATATATATATATATATGTGTATGTATATATATATATATTAGTA
>JAQMYJ010000009.1:25979629-25982129 GCA_030014305.1 Clarias laeviceps
TGATTGTGTAAAGCTGCTTTGCGACAATGACAATTATTAAAAGCACTATACAAATAAAATTGAATTGAATTGAATTGATAAAATGGTGACATTTGCGTTCTAAAATATAATCCTGGTTTCCAGAGATTAAGTACAACTTGACGCTGGACGCTGATCTGCAGTCGTCTCGCGTCAGTTCCAGAGGTCACTTCGGGACATCGGACCGGGTGCTCCAGAGGGACATCAGCGTGACCACTGACGAGACATGCCATGAACATCAGGTGTACGTTCAGGACACGCCCGACCTCGTCAACTCCATCGCCGTCCGAGTCGACATCGCACTCCAGCAGCCGGACTCCAGTCCCGTCTTGGACGCCTTCAGTCCCACCGCATGGGAGTTTTTTGTGAGCGGCAGCACGTCCAGCCTTGTCTCGTCTTCATCGGTTTTGTCGATTGTTTAAATCATTTATTTTTCCTTGTCTAGATTCCATTTTCTAAAGATTGTGGTGCTGATGAAGTGTGTTACAGCGACTTGGTGTTAAGTGTGCAGAGAGAACCACCGACTAGGTAAGATTAGGTGTCAAAAAATGTACATCACACGGTGAAGTTAATTGTTGAGGAAATAATCATTACACCAGTAAATACAGTCATGATATTTAGAACTGGTCAGTAAAAGTCATTTTGATTCGTGTGTATCGGTCATTTCTGGTGCCTTCGATGGAAAGGACTCGACTTCAGTTCATAAATTCTGTTTAAAAGGTTTACATTTTTTCAGCTGATCTAAATTTTACACCTTGTGTGTATGAACGTCTGCGGCTTATTACAGGATGCTTTTCTCTTAAACTGATGTTTATTCCTGTTTAAATTTGTTCTAATGAGGATGTTAACTTCATTTACTAACCTCAGGACACACACACACACACACACACACACACACACACACACAAAGGCTTCCCAGAAAAGCCGCCTGTAAAATGTCAGATGCATTTTTGCATTGGTTTGTCTGTTTCTGTCTCCATGGTACAAACCAACACCGTGTCTTTCTTCCCAATACTCGTGTCTGTCCCTCATAAACACTCACAAGTTGATAATTAAACCCATGTGTGAGTGTATCAGCAACACTAAGCTCTGGAATTATTGGCACCCTTCATGACCGACGACGTCAAGATTACCTTCAGAATTACGAGGAGCGTTCGAGCCAAAGCTGGACTTTTGATTGTGCAGAATAACAGAACACAGTTTGTCAGCGTTTCTTCTGCAAGTTGGCGACACGTTATCTGTCTGTTTTCAAGGATCAGGTGTTTCACTCGCCAGATGTTCACGGGAACGACTGCAGTGCCGGGATCGTCATTCACGAAGTTTCCGTTTAGTTTAGCTTTTTGTTTTGTCTTGTCTCAGTACATTTGGATATAATATAGTGATAAATATTTCAAAGACATGAGTACATACTAAATAAAACAAAGTAACAAATAATTACAAATTGTTTATTATTATACACGTTACTGTTCACACCATGCATGACTAAGCCTGCATTACATCAGCATTCGCCAAGAATTCTCCAACCGGAGAATTAAATCGGACAGTTTTGCATGAAGTAGACAAACATGGCGACACTCGAGGATGTAGATCGTACTTCGCTGTTTTCACGCGTATCTGTCACTGTGCTGCAGTAAATGTACATCATACAGGAGAGAGGAATTGCAGACCTGGTCGCACAATGTCTTCTTGGAACTTTTCGCTATATTTGACGTTCCTGCTGCCCCTAGAGTTTACATGCACCTTGTGGAGGATGTGCACGTCAGACACAAGCGAACGCAGGATACGTGAGGCAGCTCTCATGCGTGCATGTATGCACAGTTTAAATCAAGTGTGTTTCCAGCCTCAGCTGTCCAATGTTTCTGCCGCACACCGATTCGTTAAATTCTTGGTAAAGACACTTTTCCACTTGTTTCTCAACTCATCCACTTCTTCCATGCTGGTTGCTTAGCAACATCATGGCCAAAAGATTAACAGAACAATAATTGTAGTGTTTTATCTGTGCAATTAACATGGTTATAATTATGCATTTTTTAACACTCTTTATCGTATCATATTTAAGAAATAATTCTGTTTTAGTTTTTGCAGTCGCCTCCTTTTTTTTTTTTTTTTCCCTTTTTTTCCTTTCTTTTGTTGGTGCTAATAATTTCGTAGTTGACTCTAAGATCAAACAGACTTTTTTTGGGCACACCCATTTTAAGTAAGAACTTGAGCATGATGGAGTTTTGTTGTGGATTTTATGGCTTGATGCCTGAATAATAAAGTCCAGCTGCAGAGCTTCACACTGTCACGTTTCGCCTATTAAATCTGCCATTCTGGAACTTCTGCTAAATTAATTCTCGTTTCTGTTTCTTTTGTAGTCCCCCGTTGCTGGTGAATTTTAATAACAAAAAACTGACGATGTCCGTGACGGTGATGAACAGGAAGGAAAATGCGTACAACACCAGGGTGATTGCACGCTACTCCAGCAACCTGTTCTACTCCT